>OX463838.1:15908773-16076632 GCA_949825065.1 Odontocerum albicorne
TATATATATATATATATATATATATATATATATATATATATATATATATATATATATATATATATATATATATATATATATATATATATATATATATATTATATATATATATATATATATATATATATATATATATATATATATATATATATATATATATATATACTGCGCAGTCCTTCTTAGTTCCAGAATGTAGAATATGCAATTTATTTATAAGTCGGTCTTCTGTAGGGAGAGTAGCAGAGCATCGTTGAAATCGAGTATCTCCTCGATAATCTCCTACTCGTACTAATTGATCAACCAATCATTTTACAAATTTCAAATGTGTCATCGGTTTTACATTGTTTTCTTCCTTGGAAACTTTATAAAGTATATAAGAGTTTTTTTGACACACACCTCCATCCCCCAAAAAATGAGGTTCCTCCACCATTTTAGGGGCTCCTATAGTTATTGAAATGTGACCGCAACATGCCAGTGCAGTACGCATTGAATTATGATATTTCTCAGCACAGTTAGCTTATACCGTAATAATATACCAGGAAAGTACACGTGTCGCCCTTGGGACTTGTTTGTCTCCGAAAAAAGGTTCCATTGTGTTTTGAGAGTGGTATTTTGTGTTGGTATCTCGCCTCCTCAAGTGCGAGGAATAATATCGTTATCTGCAGAACTAACCTACCTTACTCGATGAAATTCCGTAACTTATTATTATTTAATTGTACTAACATGATCCTTGGTCAAATAATATTGAAAACTGAAAAACCCAATATATTTAAAATATTGAGAAATAAGACTTTACTTTCTTGGCGCCATAACGGCGACACTCGAGTAATATAGCATATCATGCATGCCGCCCATATGGCGGCATTCTAGTGCTAAGGGTTTAATATATTAACCATTAATTTTTATACATTTTTCAGATCTTCCCATTAACTTATTTATACCCATAAAAAAATTGCTTTTGCCCTCAAAATAAGCCAAAATTGAACGTTTAACTTCTTCATCGTACGTAAATTTCTTCCCTCGAAGTTCTTTTTTCATATTTGGAAACAAATAATAGTCCTGACCGGAGCCAGGTCAGGGCTGTAGGGAGGGTGATGTAATGTTTAGAAGCTACAGTTGTGAATGCAGCAAATGCAGAATTGCTTTTGTGCACAGGTGCATTGTAATACAAAAACAGCACCCCTTTTGTCCCTTTTCCTCTCCATTTTCCTCTTCTTTTCTCCATCACGGCTTCTTTTAACTGCATCAGTAGACCAGAGTAGTACTTCAATTATTGTGATGCTCTTATATTTGTAATCTATCAGCAGTATGTCTTCCGTACCCCAAAAAATTATAGCCATATTTTTTCCTGCCCATTGCGACACTTTGAACTTCTTAGCGAGCTGTGTGCCCTTTTTATGCCACTGCATGGACTCCTGCTTCGACTCAGACTCATAATGATAACACAAGTTTCATATCCAGTAACAATTCAGCTCAAAATCTTATCTTTGTTATTTCTGCAGATGTCCAAAAATTATCATGAACATTCGACGTGTTGTTGTTTTTGAAGTGGTGTGAGCATTCTGGATACCCACCTTGCACTGACTTTTGACAACCCTAGATGCTGATAGAGGATATTCAAAATGGTTGTAGGTAATACTTTAACGATATCTGCAAGTTGTTTGTTTAGGCGGACATCTTCCAGCACAACCTTTTCTACTTTTTTTACGATGCTAGAAGAAGTGGCCTCAACAGCCATCTTGGTCGGAGGTTGTTTTCAATTGATTCTCTACCTAGCTTAAAAAGACTATGCCACTTGTACACTATCGTTTTTCCTGAGCAATAGTCCCCGTAAACCACTAACATCTCTTCCAAAATGATTTGAGGTGTTTTCCCTTATTTTGTGAGAAACTTAATGACGGCGCGATACAATTTTTTTCCATACTTGGGATGTTATTAACATATGACATACTCTCCTGACGATACCTTAAACAATACTAATAATGAGTCATATCAACGAAATATGCGTATGTGCACTACCGCCCCCTCCCTTACCCCTTCATTCCGCGAATTTGTTGACCTCCCCTCGTATTTGTTTTGGTAGTATTTCTTCATTCATTTGTTCCACGTGCCCAAACCATCTCCGAGTACTCTTATTCATCTTACTCAACACATCAGTCTTAAGTTCATTCCGTGATCTTTTATACATTGTCACCCCATGTATTCTTCTCAGTGCACGCATTTATAAAAAAATATGCGACTCTTTTCAGTTTTTTCTACGCCCACGTTCCACTCACATACTTAAAAGTTGGCACTAGAATATCATTTTGGTCTATCATCTTATAAGATTTTGATACTGTCCAGTTCGAGTATATAATATATGTTTTGGTTCTTCTTTGACTTTGTTTTACTGCCGCTACATGCCTTTCGGCATCTCTCGTAACTCTTCCATCTTCTGAGAAAATTCTTAATTATTATTAGAATTCCTTAACTTACTTGAATATTTCATTGATCACTCATTTATCGCATTTACTTTCCTTTTCACACTTTTATATAACCATTTCGCAACATTAACTTTCAGAGCTTTCTCTTCGTATTTCTCATACAATTGACTCATCAAACAATGTAATTCATTCTCATTCTACGCTAACGATTTACGTTCTAATAAGTTACTAAAATGTTTACACTGTGTAACATTTTGAACTAAATATGCATTATCATCAATCGTTGGATAACTCGTTCTCATATCACGTGAAAGAATGGAACATTAAAATTGCAGTAATTTTGAAACGTTTTTTAAAAGAATGGCGCTGTTACTATCTGTCCAATGCGAAAGGTTACTGACGGGAAATTTAATACAAAACATTGTTTATTTTCAGTTTACATTACATTTTATTCAAAATACACTCTTTGTGAGTCAATGCAATAGTCAAGTGGTTGTAAAATTTTCTGAAGCACTCCTGAAACTGATTCTTCGGAATTGCCTCCAAAATCGCGGTCGAAATCTTCTGAATGTCTGAAATCGTGTCGAAACGATTTCCTTTTGTCGCCAATTTCAGTTTCGAAAATAGCCAGAAGTTGCATGGCGCCAAATCAGGCGAATAAGGGGGGGTAATTGACACTTTTTTGGCCCGTAAATCGCGTACAATCTTAATTTTGTGCACCGATGCACTTTCGTACAACAAAGACCATGCCCTTTTCCCCGGTATTTGGTTCGAACTCGAAGAATCCTGGCCCATAAACGATTCAAAACACCCAAGTACTCATCGGCGTTCACTATTTGACCTTCTGGCGTGAATTCCTCATGGATAATTCCTCTGGAATCAAAGAAAACGGTGAGCAGAATTTTTGTTCGTCTCTTCTGCAAGCACACTTTTTTCAGTTTCGGAGATTGTGGACCCTTCCATTTCGAGCTCTGGTACTTTGTAAGTGACTCATACTGAAAGTACTATGTTTCATCACCTGTTATAATGCTTAACATGAAGTCTGGATCCATATCAGCCACTCTTTTCATGTCTCTGCAGTGCTCCACTCTGCAAACTTTTTGATCGTCAGTAAGTGTGTGACCTTTCGTTTGCCCAAATTTTCAGTTAAAATGAAATTGACAATGGATTTAGGAATTCTAGTGAGCTCCTCGATGATCCTAGTAGACGTACAACGATCATTTCGAAGAATTTCAACCGCTTTTTGAGTTTTGAGAACCGCCAACAATCAATGATAGTTCGAATTGAAGAAAATCTTGAATTCGAACTATCAATGATGGTTCAGGCCGTGAATCATCTTCAATGCTCTCTCTACCATCACGAAATCTTGCATATCACTTAAAAACGTTCTTATGACTCATTGCTTCACTGCCATAAACAGTGTGAATCATTTCAAAAGTTTCGAACAAATTTTTTTTCAATTTGAAACAAAATTTTATGTTGGCATGTTGCTCCATTGCTCCTCTTCCGACCGAGACTCAGAAAGTACTATAAATTGTTACGTCATTACGAATGAACCAGTGATGCCAGCGCTTTGAAACTTTTACGGAAGATAGTCGAAATGTGTCGCTAGTTAACTAGTGTATTCATCCACAAATGGCGCTAGTGGTTACGCGAAAATAGCATCAGTCACCTTTCCCATTGGACAGACCGTGTATATACCATAAGTAGTAAGGTCCAAAAGTCTCTGAATGAAATATTTATTTTTCGCGATAGTCACCCTGTAGTTCAATATATTTTTTAAACGATGTATTATTTTTCAATAACACTGAAAAAATATTCTGAAGTTTTGTTCTCAAAATGATGTAACACTGTTGATACCACTGCTTCCTTACTTAAAAAAAAGGTTTCAATTTTGAAAATATCACTAGGGGCAATTCGGGACTATAGGGTGGGTGATTTAATTCCTGAAAACCAAAATGTAGAATGGCAACCTTTATAAAAGCAAAAGTGTGCAATGGCGCATTTTCGTGCAATGATCTTACGCCTCGTGACAGCTTTCCTCGGCGTTTTGTTTTTATGGCATCCTTTAATTTTTACATTAATGACGCATAATACTCGCCAGTAACCGTTGTGTTTCTTTCTTTGAAGTCAATTAGTAAAATTCCTTGTAAATCCTAAAAAATGTTATATTTTTTCAACTTGTGTCACTTTGAATTTTTTGGGCCGTGGTGATCCAAAATTACGCTTCTCAATCGAGTCCGTTTTCAACAGAGGATCATGATACAAAACCATTGTTTCATCCCCCTTGATAATCAACTCAAGTGTTTCTTTTTCTTTCCTATTACAGATTATTCAAAATTCATTGCAACATTCAACACTCGTTGCCTTTCGAGAATTTAGAAATCAATCTTGTGCTCACCTTATTCATATCTAGATGATAGATTGTACAGAACTCGAAGCACTGTGATAAAAGTCAGAAGTGTCAGGTATGCGTGGAACACGTAAGCCGAGAAAAACGTGAATGGATCAAATGAACCAGATTTTGAAAGAAGGTAAAGTGAGAAATATGAATAATAGAAGATTGTGCGTGTGAGATATATAGCAATAATGTGAAGAAGGCGAAAGTTGTGTGTTTGGATATATAAATTATGGAAATTCTCTCTAAGAACCCTGCAAGGGACACAGCGTGATGATGTGTATGTACAAAATACTCAACGACAAACCTAATTAATACCTGTTTTCGTCTTACTTATTGTAGAACCCTCAACTTGAATGAGTATAGCCTGAAGGTGTATAAAAATCCACTACTTCAATGTTAGAAAAAGAAGAAATTAGTTGTCTTTTTCATCTTGCAATAACAACCTTATAGATCATTCAGCCAGAAGAATCATGTTGCAATAGTGTGAGTAACAGTGCGTTTACAAAAACTTGTCACTTATTTTTTTTAATGAAGTGAAAAAGAAAAAAATATATAAAAATAATATTTTATATTCAAACATTGAAATGAACATACACGTTTTGTAAATTTAAAATGCTGTCAGCTTAAATTGTAATAATCATAAAAATAAAATGAAAGTAAGTTTATTTCATATATTAATTGTTTAGGCATGGCAGACTCTAGGAAACATTAAACAACAATAATGAAATTTTTCAAGATTAAAAATAAATATAAGTATTTTAAAGTAAACATGTTCGTCAGCTTTAATTAGATTGATTGCACATAAAAATAAAATTAATGTAAGATTATTTTACATATTAATGTGTCATAATTACAATGCCATATAATAAAGTTTAAAAATAATACTGGATGGAGTGATACTAAATTCTAGGAAACTTTGAGTTATAACAAAGTACATTCTAAGCTTTCGAATTTTTTTAATATAACATACATTGTTACAAAAATCGGACTCCTAATTTCGACATGGTAGTGTTTTTCTAATCACCGAGTATTTTAACAATACACACGTGCGCTCTGCGCGAACCAATCGTGTGGCATTCTAAAACCAATATAACTACTCACACTATTGCAAAATGACTCTTCTGGCTGAACGATCTATACCTTACCTCTTATTGTCGTACAACTCTTTTTTAAAAGTTTTATTTAAAAAATGAGGAGCAAGCATGATTATTGAAGTATTGAGATCAATCATGTTCCTCTTATGACTTAAAACCTTATAATAGTCACATTGGAAAAATAATGACGTTATGAAACATCGTTTATACTCTTTCATACATAAGAGTTCACGGGTATCATTTAAGAAGAAGAAATATGTTTTTAATATAATGTAAGATGTTTCGTCGGAGAAGAGTAGAACTTTGCGGTCTATTTCGTCTTCATCAAAGAAATTTATTGTTCCGAATCGATCCAATATGGTGGGGTATTATGACAGGGCTTTGGTCTTGTGGTGTCAAATGGTCTACCTTCAAGTGTTTAACCTTTCCTAACCTGTGCTAAAAAAATCCGCACATTCCGGTGTTGTGTATTCAATACACATGTAAAAATGAGCGATTTAAAATAAGAATATTCATAGCCAATCGCTTAAATTGATTAAATTTGAAGTCAAAAGTTATAATAATTGAAATTTAATTGCTGAAAACATGAAAAAAAACATCGACCGACGTTCATAAAACGGGCGAAGAGTCTACCTCAAATGGATGCCCGAGAGCTAATGAGACCTGAGACGAATTAACACTTTGTATATATTATACCTCGAAGGAAGAAACACAATTGGGAACTAAGATTCTATTTCTTGCCTACCCATATACCGAAGTAGAGTGGGAGACGTGAATAGCGTCGTTTCCCCACCCATAGCGGTTTTTTTAGAATGAATATACCTACGTCACACGTTTGATTGTGTTGGTGAATTTATTACCGATTTTCTCAACATATATCTGATGTGGCCGATAAGTGCTAATTATTATTAATATTATTTTTTCATTCAATGCGTAAATGTATAACGGAGGAATACCTAAAATCTGAACCAAGTATTTATTACATTTATAGAGATATTAAAGTTTTTAGAAGCAATGTGTATTAGTTACACATCACATGGAAGGAAGGGTTAAGACATGGATGACGCATGCAGCTTTAGAAAGCAATTGAATACAACCCATTTCGGAAGTCTTATCAAAATTTGATTATACAAGTACGAGGCGTATCCAGAAAGTAAGTGTACTGAGGCTCTCACGACCGGATGGATTTTATTTTCGACATGTTGGCTACACTTCCGTGTAGCCTGACCCTTCCCCTCTGCAACGAGACCGGTTCGAGGTCAGTACGTTGAGAAGTGTCGACGCGACAACACGTTTTGTGAAAAATGTCAAACCAATCTCCCGGCAAGTGCGAAATTTTGTAAAAAGGCAAGAGTTTTTGAGGCGGTGCAAATTCCATGGAGATGAATTTCTCCGCTCCATCGTTACTGGAGATGAAACTTGGGTTGCACACTACACGCCTGAAATCAAAAGGCAGTCTCAACAGTGGCGTCACACCTCTTCACCCTCCGCCAAAAAGTTCAAAACCACAATTTCAGCCAAGAAAATCATGGCATCCGTGTTTTGGGATTGTCAAGGCATAATTTTAATTGAATATATGCCTCAAGGGGAGACCATCAACTCTGCAAGATACTGTGAGACCCTAAAAAAATTGCGGAGGGCGATTCAGAACAAGAGGAGAAGTATGCTGATAAAGGGAGTCTGCCTGCTGCACGACAATGCAAGACCACACACGGCCAACGCCACGAAGGAACTGCTCGCCTCGTTTAAATGGGATGCCCTGAACCATCCCGCGCATTCCCATGACCTAGCATCTTCAGATTACTATCTCTTTACCTCCCTGAAGCTGCAAATGGGTGGAAAAAGTTTTTCAACCGACGAGGAGGTAAAGGAGGAGGTGGAGAAGTGGATGGAGGGGTTGGCGGGAAACTACTTCGAGGAAGGCATCAAAAAGTTGATACCCCGCTTCACCACCTGCATTGAGAGGAATGGCGACTATGTCGAAAAATAGCTTACATATGTACTACGGTAACCACGTAATTTTTTTGTTTAAATAAAAAAAATTGTAACCTACAAAAATTCAGTACACTTAGTTTCTGGATATGCCTCGTTTATGAACACTACACACTTACAGTACACTTCTAACAAAAGTCGAAAGTACTATCACATGTCAGAAGGCTTCTTTGCCTGTCGTCTTCAGTTGGTAAGGCTTTCAAAAATATATATTAATAACAAAACAATCATATAGACGAAATAAATTTAATTATAAAAATATAATCGAAATTAAAGTAAATATTTTAAGTTAAAAATTAAAACATCTCAAGAAAAAATAATCCTTGGTTAGATATTATTCCACTTGTTCTTAATTACATGAGTACTACTTTAAAAATACATGGATACTACAAAGTTAAAAGTTTATATTTGAAATTGAAAATTTTAATTATAAAAAAAACAATCAATTGTGTAATCAAACAGCAAAATGTGCCGTCAAATTTTATATTTGATAAGTTTTTACGTAGTAAGAAATCTTTTATGAAGTATGCTTTCTCTTCAGATTTCAAATACATATACAGTTTTTGTAGATTCAAATATAAATATAAACGTGTTATTATTTCAAATTTCAATGGTGAGAGCTTACTGTGTTTGTGATACAAGAAAGTATTCTGTATTCTTAATGAACGTATTGAAATCAATATTGCTCGCTAAGTGGGAGCACTCTAATTTGGGTAAATAGCTATTAAAGAAAGAAAAAATAAAGAGCCAAATAAGAATCAAGACTGTCTAACAAGTAAAATAATTGAATTTCATTAAAAAAATCCAATTTACTTTCAACGGAGATGACTAGTTTTGATTTCAATCGATATACATATTTATTGAATTAGGCTTGAGGTCTAAAAACTACCCTATGGATTAGGATTTCTCTTTTGTTGTTGCGTTAATCCGATTCTGTCGTGAATTTCCTTGGACGATTTTGGTCCCAAGGACCAAGTGATTGGAGTGTAGAGTGTGGAGTTATTGTGGTCTTGTTCCTTGTTAGCCTGACTAGTATTGGCTTGTTCCCGTTTCATTGCGATGAACTCTTCCAAATCATCGAGTTTCAACTCAATACTTGTTAAGGGTCTGCGAATCATGATCTGCAATAAAATATATATATTATTAGAATATTTGATAGTCAATTACTTTGTTTTTCTACTAACTACATTAATCCCGGTGACACGTGTTTCTACCTTCTATCTCGCGGCTCTTTTCAAGTAGAATGGTCCCGGTTTGTTACGAAAGCAATGCTTAGCTTAGATCAGACTGATGTTATGTTTCATCAGAAGTGTGTGTGGTCTATTGACCGAGTTGTAATATGCTTGCACCGAATTATCTAACAAATTAACTCTGTCGACAAAGCGTTGTAAATATTGTTAACAAAAGGCTTTTGAGTAGGGTAACGTCGAATTTACAGATATGATGCAAAAAACGTATTCTTACGCGAGAGAAATTTTCTTTAGCTCCTCAATAGTAAGTGATAATATATTATACTTCTTATTTTTGAATAATGGCCGTGAGCTCCTATATATGAAGGAGTATACGCCAGTGTCAAGTGATGTATAGACAAATCGTACACTAAGGCTGGATTCCCACTTGACTCCGGTCACACCGTGAGGTGCTCACGAGCTGCCTGTGGTGACTAACATATCCGCGGTACGACATGGCTTGTATGCAATTTTTGGCGGTGTGTCAAGTGAGATTGTAAGGTAATATCCCTGCAGTTTTTTCGACGATTGGTTAATCTGCATCAAGTTAACACGAGCGAGCTCGTGGTAAAACCATGGTCAAGTGGGAATTCAGTCTTAAATTAGTTTTTTAAGTCCATACATTTATTTCATGACCATTGCCCGATTTAGTATTAAACAGTAATTAACAAATAAAAAGGTTGTTGAATATACAGGTTCATACAGCTATAAAAATAGTTTAAATGGTTTTTCAGTTATGGCTGGCGTTTCGAAAACTATAATATTATTCACGTTTTTGAAACGTCAGCCATCATAACAGTGGTGAACATTTGCGAACATATCTATATAAATCATGTTTACTACGAGGCGTTTTCAGAACAATGAATGTGAATGTTGCCATAACGTGTCTAGAAGGTTTCATAAAGGGTATTTATGGAAATTTATTTCATAAATAAGTTAATTCAAACGAAAATGTTGAAGGTTACAATAAAATAGGTAAAAATACAATTGCTTGGATCATTCTTCTAAGAATTATGCAATATTCGGAAAAAAAATCTTTTCAGAAAATAGGTTATTTTCAAATACAAACATAAATTAAATGAAAAAAAAATAAACATTCTTGTCCAATAAATAAATAAAATTAGAAAATTCTATCGAAATCAATAATTTCATAAGAATATCAAAAACATTATGAAATAAAGAAAACCCAAACAACCTTAAACTTAGAAAATGAAAGGGAGGAAAAATATTTATTTCTAAAAATCTATTCCAAACTTATCAAATTTCCCGCGCTTGATCACAAACACAAACGGGACAGAAATATTTATGGTTCCATCGTGTAATTGGCACTCCTGTTTTCTGACAAAGCGTTTGCCGAGCAGTCGTCTGACAACGTGTCATTACGTATTTGCTATTATATCCCACAAAATTAAAAAACTATATATTCAATTCACGTTATAATAAGTTGAAATATAATAAATAATCATGCTTTACCTCGAAGATTATCTTGAAAGTGAGTAAACAATTAAAACACGTTTCTACACTACACACGCCAATCAGTATGGTCTCGTAATATCCAGTCGTACCAATGTGAAGAAGTGAATTTATGTTTGTAGCTCGTTTTGAATTTGTAAATAAACATTTTTTAGTTTGGATGTGTTTTTAAATGAAAAAATCTTTCTACAAATCTGCAGTTCCATATAATTTTTGACGAAAATCGTTTAATATGCAGATTTCAGCATTAATTGAGTTGTCAAAAAGCCAGATTTTAATTAAAATTCTGTGTTTTGCCTTTACAATGTTTATGTTTTTATATGATTCTAGATCATAATATTTATTACAAAGCATTTTAAGTATTAATAAATTGCAATTATTAATATCTTTTTAGTGATCGAGCACCTTCCTCAAGAATTGAGAGACCGTTTCACAGAAATGAGGGAATTGGATTTACTCGTTCAAAGTAAGTGTCATATTTCTTTCTGGTGCATTGTTTATTTTTCAATTTTGATTATGGTAGTAAAACTGGACTTTCACATTATATTTATTATTTTTGTCTTTTATGTTAATTTGTATCACATTGAAATATTCAGAGCATCTTCATTAATAATAAATTTATTTTCAACTAAACTTTAACAACATTAAAAATATAATAAACTCAATGTTGTCATCACTGTCCATGATTCTTATTTATTATATAGTCTAATAGCTTCGTCATATAAAATTGTATAAATCATCAATTTTTACCAAATATTTTCAGGAGACAGACATTTAGGGATTTTTTTATATATTGGGTTTTATGACTTGACTAGGGTTGCCAATATTATATCAATGCAAACCCGAAGATTATCAACAATACTTCAATGCAAATACAAAGCAAAAAAGGTCTTGTAAAAAATAAAATTGAAACATATTACATTTGAGATTATAAACTAACATATTAAGTCTCACAGTGCCAATACAATCTTTTTTTTAAATCAGTCTGATAGTCAATAATAATTTAAATGAAATAAATCACTTTCTATGAAAAATGAAATAGTTTCCTTTATTTTGAAAATTATATATTTTTTCACTTGTGCACTTTCTACTTATGACTTTTGTTCCGGGGCTTTTAATTAGGAGTAAATTGTTCCATAGTCCATATCAACATTGATATGAATAGCAAGTTCTGCTTCACACATTTTTTTCCAGTTAATCGAAACTGTAATAGAAAAACAATTCCATATGAAAAAAATGCATTCTACAAAGGCGTTCTTGATTGTGATAGTTAAAGCTTTACTAATAATTGTTTTTAACTCAAATGTATCTTTGACTGTCTTATCACAAAAAAACCCAAAGCCTGAAGAATTGTCACTAAAGCCAAAGTCATCGGGTCAAAATGATGTTGTTGGCAATCCTAATGTCTTAGCAGTTGATGAGGGGCAGTTCTTTTGAATTTTAATAAAACTGAAAACAAAAAAACTTTGAATTTTATGGACTTGAAAACATAACCCGTGTAACCTGTCCTTAGGTTCACAGGATATGTTCTTTTAAAGATTCTACTTATGTACTCTTTTATTATGATTCGGCGATGAGATGGTAACCTGAGATGGAAAGAATTAGTGGCATCTACATGCTTTAAGTGGGCATTAGTGTTATTCTCTAATTTAATACGATACTAAATTATTTTGATGTTCTATTTTTTCAGATAGTATGGATTCTTTGGAAAAACGGGTCCGGCACCTATTTGGTAATTGCCAAAGGAATGATGTGTCTCCTGACGAGGCCAATGTAGAATTTGGAGAAATACGTAAAGGATATTTCAGAGCAATGGAAGATGCCGAAGAGAAAGTCCAGTTAGCTAACCAGATGTATGAACTTGTAGAGCGGTATTTGAGGAAATTAGGTAATTCATATTTTACTCCTTTATAAATTTTATTAAATACACTTAGTTACATCCCACTTTTCAGATTTATAAAACCAGAGTATTATAAAAATGAGTAACAATACTGAAATTATATTTAAAAAGAGGTCTCATTATCATATTTTTGTGTACATGTCATAAACATACTAGTATATCTAGTATAGGTAAAGAGTCTTTCAAATTGAGCGTTTTTTTTAATTCTTAGATAAAACACAGATGGCGTCGCAAACTTGCCTGAGTCTTGTGACATTTGAGAAGTGTAATGTATGACATTTATAAAAATGGAGTCGTGTACAATACAACGCATTCAAATTGTTGAATTATTTTATGTATTGTAATCTCTGGAAACGGTGATGTTAATTGGCTACCAAGATCACGTGATCTGACACCGTTGGACTATTTTCTCTGGGGTTATGTGAAAAGCCAGGTCTATAAGAATGACCCCCAATCAATTCCTGAGCTGAAGGATGAAATTATTCGCGTTATTGGTGAGTTAGAACCGCAATTATGCCAAAATGTCATCGAAAATTTTGACAAAAGAGTGGACATTTGGCAGATATTGTTTTTTGTGTTTAAATATCATTCATTATATTAGGTAAAGCGAAAAGAAATGACAATTTTCATTAGGCGTCACGTTGAAACCAGTTTGCCACCAGTTACCGTTGGGTTAATACGTCGTGGTTGGTATCGTTTCGAAGCTCTATTAATATCCTTTCTGTTTTGATATTTATTTTTGGTTTTGGTCTAAAGTACAAAACTGCAAAAGCCAGAGATTGAAGAGACACATTTGCGGTATTTTATGCTGTTTTTATTCGATAAAGGATTGAAGTCCAAATAAGCTACCCAGACCATCTGCGATATTTATAGACATCTTGAATCCTCGGAAGTGCCAAAGATGGTTTAAAAAAATTGAAAGTTGTGAAAGGGAATCGAAGGACAAACCAAAAATAGGAAGACCTCTTAAAATCGATGATGACACTTTAAACTCATTAGTGAGGTCCGATCCGCGTAAAACTATCAAGGAATTGTCACAAGATATCGGTTGTCCATGATTAATAGTGAAGAACTATTTGAAAAGGCTCGGAAAACAAAATAGACAAGGAATTTGGAAGCCGCACGAACTTTCTCCAACGGCCATGGAACAACGAATAACAATCTGTTCATCTTCACTCTCCAGATATGAAACTGATCCGTTTTTTAGAATTTTTTTACTGGGTATGAGAAGTGGGTCCTTCACACCAATCCGAGGAGAAAAAAAAACAAAAAACAATGGTTTTCGACGAATCAGGTACATCTGTCTACCCCTCAGCCGACATTGACTCTGAAAAACGTTTTCCTTTGTGTTTGGTGGGATATTTTGGAAGTTATTCATTATGAATTACTAAAACCTGGTCAGACTGTTACAGCAGATGTGTATTGTCCCCAATTCGAAAGATTAAAGGCAGAACTGCTTAAAAAATGATCAGTTTTAGTAAAGAATCAGAGAAGAATTCTACAACATGATAATGCAAAACCACACGCAGCAAGGATTACGCAGGACAAAATAAGAGAGCTAGATTTAGAAGCTCTGCAGCATCCACCATATTCACCTGATATTGCACCTTTGGATTACCATCTTTTTAAGTCGATGGAACATTCGCTTCGAGATAAAAAATCTACGAGTGTCGAACAACTCCGAAATCACTTGGAGTCATATTTTACCGTAAAACCGCCAGAATTTTACGAATAAGGTATTAAAAAACTGCTTATTCTGTGGAGGAAAATCATCGGTAACAACGGTAATTATTTAACGGAATAATATTGTATAGTTTTTGTTTAAATCAATTTTTTGTCGCATCAAAAAAAATTGTCATTTCTTTCCGCTTTACCTAATACTTCAATGACCAATAAAAAGTTTTTTGAAATCACAGCAAATTGTGTGTTTTATTCAAGAATTAAAAAAACCGCTCAATTTGAAAGACCCTTTATAACCATAAATAAGATCATCCACTCATTCCATACATACAACAAGAATGTGAGAAGTATGCTTAAACTACGTAAATTAAATGGATCATATACAACTGTGGTATGGCCAATTTCTGGCATGTGCAAAATTAATTAAATTGACTAGTCAAAAAGTTTGTCTTTTTTCAAAAATACTTCATTAATTACAATATTGGTTAACAGTATGTTGTACACAAATGTTCATTTTAGGGTAATTGATCTGATTTTGCAATACTTATTCAGTTTACAGGTAGATATAAAATTTAATTTTTTTAATACATCTCCAATTGACCAAATATATAATGATTACTATGTCATTTTCAATATATGAGTATCTGAAATTGACCCAAGTTATATTGATTTTTGTCATTTTCAATACATCTTAACCCTTTCCGGTCCACAAAAAAAAAAAAAAATGTTCCATCAGGTCCACAAAAGATTTACAGAATTACAGGGTAAAACAATACATCCAGGTTGTTTTTAATAAAACTATATTTATTTTCACAAGGTTGTTTTTAATAAAACTATATTTATGTTCACAAGAATTTTTTTGGAAGAGATTTCTACATGGCAATAAACTCGCCAGGTTAAAAAAAAAAAAAAAAAAAAAAAAAAAATGGATAGGACCGGAAAGGGTTAAATTGAAAGATGTATTGATTTTTGTAATTTTCAGCATATCTGAAACTGATCAAATATATATATAGTTTTTGTCATTTTCAATATATCTGAAATTGACCGAAGACATATTGATTTTTAAGCCATTTTCTATGTATCTGAATTTTCTTTTTCTTTGTTTTAGACACCGAGCTATATAAATTCAAATGCGAGCTGGAAGCTGATAACAAAGGTATTACAGAAGTGTTGGAGAAACGGTCTTTAGAGCTTGATCAACCCACCTCACTTGGACAAAGTTCACAGAGCAGTCATCATAAAGATAATAGGTAATATTTATTTTTAAATACTGATTTATTTGTTTTATTTTTTGTATTATGGTTTAATATTTTCTAAATACTAATTATCCATCTCAAGAAATAAGATATATTAAAAATGGGAACATTTACTAGGAACACAGTGTCATTTATATGCACAGCACATTTTGGCCTATCAATTTTGTTGGGGGATACTAAAACCGAGAAGATTTATTGCAGGATACTGATATGGAAATATCTGCCGCAATATTTTATAGTGTATAAAAGTCAACCTTTAAATAACTAGGAAATTTTTAAGTTATATATATTTTATCAAAAATCTAAAATAGAGCTTTTATTTTGTAAGTGCATAATTTATTATTTTTTCTCTACGTGCAGATATAGAGTTCGCGCAGAGAAACGTCGAGAAAGTTGGGGTGGCAGTGCCAGCTCGGTGTCGGGGATGGGCAGCAGTCGCAGCTCTGAGCTAGGCGTGGTTGGCGCTGGTGGTGCGGCCAGCAGTCGGGGTGTGGAAGGGCGTGCACTCGTGGCTGCCACAGCCCCCCTCGCACTGTCTAGGACTGATTCTGCTATTCAGGTAGTATATTTTTTTTATGAGCCCTTAGCCTCTTACTTTTAATAATAATAAAATGACATTTTAAATAACACCATTTAGAGGGCAGACATCCAAAACTTCAAATATCCATCTTCAAAACTTCAAATGTTCATTATTGATAAATTTCTGTGCAGTTTGGAAAATGCTAAAATTGAATATAAAAATAAATGAATCAGGAAATTTTTGCAAAAAATTATATCCATATATTATAATAATAATTACCCAGGTCTGTTGAAATATCACATTATTGTCGATAATAATTTAGATAGTTCTGAGTTTTAATGACAGATGTCGCATTATTTAACTTTTGTAAATAATACTAGGCGTGCTCTGTAATAATTCAATTATAAAATTGAAATCAATTCTCTTTATCCATGCACTGATGTAGTGTTGAATAAATAATAGCAAGTGAAGATTTTTTATTTTTGACATTCAGCAGTCAGTTGAGGTGTCCTTGTATTTAATGTGGTCTTTTATTTGGGAGAAATAAAATGTGTTTATAGGAGTAGTATGTAGTTAAACCCATGAATATTTTATATACAAGTACATTTTAAAGCAGTTCAGAAATGTTATAAAAAGCCTTGCAAACCATACATATCACAGCTTAATCACCTACTTTGGTAATAATGCCAAAATGAAGCAAACATGAGGAGATCTACTGGGCAGGTGTTTTAATTTTGAAATACATTATGCTTCTTCTTGAATAATGGCCGTGAAAATACATTATGCTGTATTTGAAAAGGCCCCATAGGAAGCTAGGTAGGCCCCAATTAGATTATTAAAATAATTTATGTTTCCCAAACTGATTTACAAAACAAATGAAAATAGATTTATTGTCATTCGCAGTACGCATGTGTATTGAATAATTATATAAACAAATATTTAGCTACAATATATTCAAATATTTTTTTATTGTTACTGTTTCTTAGTCAAGATGTTTAAGTAACAAAATGTCTCAAAAGAGTTAATTGTCTGAAGAATTACTAAGAAATTTTCTGCATTTAAATATTTTTATTCCATATTGTTAACTATGTAAGTATAATAAACTTTCCAACAATTTTTTTATATTAGTATCATAGGTCTTTTATTACCAAATGAGGAAATCTTTTAGTTCACATAAATTTTTCATTTATTTTATGATATTAAAAGATTCTCTTTATTTACTACTATTCTGATTGAGGGTATCTGACTGTTTCAGGCGGCCTTAGGGCGCGGAGTGGCAGAGGCGAGCAGTCCTGCGACGTACACGCTGGGGCATATGGGCGCAGGCAACGCTATTGCGGCGGCCGCTACACAGGCCATTGTGGCGACACAACAGGTATGCCATTACAATTTTTCTTTCAATTCATCTGTGCCATCAGATGTTTTGAGACAAACATGAAGAAATATCCTTTACTTGATATTCTTAGTTAATGAGTTTGATTTAAATGGCATTCTTATTTTGGTGGATTGCGATATATTTAGCCTATAAGCAGAGCCGCATTCGCTAACAGGCAAACATAGGCCATTGCCTAGGGGCGCTAAGTCCAAGGGGACCACCAAAGATTCATGAATAGGTTATAAAAATATGTACAAGAATGATTTAGATGAATGCTTTCTTGATTCACTTCAGTTGATATTTAAAATTGAATGATAACCAGGATTGTTAAACTAATAATTGACAAAAATTTAGTAACTGTTTAATCCAAATATTTACATTATTTTATTTATATTCAGTATTAACAAATTGTTCCATGGAATGAAGTTTTTTATTGAAACAAAAACATATTTAAGATCCACACTAAAACAAAACTGATTAAACACATTAGCCATATTATCAGATAGAATCAATCATAACATTTGCAGAGAAGAAAACAATATTTAAACTGTCGAGTTTGATGTGTGGCACAAAATATATAGTCATTCAAGATCTAAAACGGAAATGGTCAACATTCTTTAAATTGTGTATTGGGGTGGGCACAATTTGCCGTCTATACAAATGCAGCACTGCCTATAAGTAGCGCCAATATGTGAAAATTATTATAAATACTAGAAAATTACTCTCATGTCTTGAAGAAAAAAATGAACTTTTTGCACAATCAGTAGCACGTGGACGTGCCACACCTACCAATGAAGGCGGCCTAGATAAGCATTTTGTTTATTTGTAATTTTTTTTTTAAATTTTCATGTATCATTTTTGAATATGTTAATCCCGCACGTTACCTTATTTCTGCGAAAAATAATTTTATACTTTAAGGGTTCCTGATTTTCAAGCAAATCGACTTGTAAAAGCAGGTTAGAGGTATATTTTATTTATCAATGGTACTAGGTACCTTATAAAACTATTAAAAAAAAAAAAGTGGTCAGTGCTTCATTCGTTACAAAGAAAACATTTAAAAAAAAATTACATTAAAAATCACAATAAACAAAATTATACAATACATAAGTATGCAAATGCACACATCAAGATTCAATAAAATACATGGTTATGAACACACTACAGGACCGTTGAAAGGCAGACAGCCTGCATTGTACCAAACCAGGTGTCACTAGATATACACGTGGAAAGAAGAATATAGATTCGTACAAACAAAATAAAAAAAGGCGACATATGCATATTTTATATACGATCAAAAGTCAATATTGATTGAACAAATAATAATCAATGTCAGAAATATATAATACAAGCTATAATTATTTTTCCAGATGCAACAAGGTCGACGCACGGCATCACTGAAAGCATCATACGAGGCTATCGGCGGTGGAGGCGCAGCAGGGGGCGAGTTGCAGCTGGGGCGTGAGCTGGCAGGGGCGGCGCAGCAGGCATTGCAAGCAGCACATCAGGCTGAGCCACCCGCACCCCCTTTGCTCTTGCCGCAGCCCGCACCTCTGCACCTCGCACACCAGCTCTCACATGTGGCCTCCTCTTCCTCGTCCTCCTCCAACAAGAGACATAAAAAGTATTCTTTTTTTTAATTCTTATATTTGATAGATGGTTGGGACGTAATTAAGTGACTTCGAGGATAGGCTAAAATTAGACTCCGGAAAAAAAATATGCTTATGTATGGTTGGAAACATTTGTGTTTTTTAATATCACCTTGAAGCTGAATACACTATGAATAAAGCAGATAGCTTCTCAGTTAGAAGCACGTGGCGATTGCAACTGTGAACCAGCATATTGTCCTGATGAAATGACACCTTTTGTCAGCATTCTGGGTCTCATCTTCTTGACTTCTCTCAATTGGGTTATGAGACTAGTGTAGTACTATGTAATTGTGGTTTGGAAAGGCGTTTTGTTACTGCCAAGAATTGGATGCAATTTTCTGAGGGTCACCTTAATTGAAGGTTGATTTTCATAATACATTTTTAAAATAACGCATTGTTGAATCGTGAAGCACTCCATAAAAAAATTATCAGATCTAAACTGCTCGACTGTCAAATATGATCTATCAAAATTGAACCAAACCAAAATGGCGACCAATATGTAAATTTTTGACCACTCAGTATTTATTTTTTTGAAACCAAATCCTTTTTGTTGAACTAAATAGAAAATTTGTACAGCTGTGTATACCACACTATATGATTATTTATATTATGAGCATTGGGTGAAATGATTGAACTTTACAATCTTATCCAACACAAGGATATTGATGGTGGATATTAGTTTTATACACGTATGTGTATATCATTGTTAAATCAAAATTTGTCTATCCTGAGTTTGTTTGACTTATTTGTTTTTTTGAGTTTGTTTAAATATTAAATTTTCATTATCTATTCTAACAACTTGTCTATGGAAACAACTGTGCGTGTATTAGTCTATTGTGTGTAAACTGTTACACTTCAACAAGCACACTGTCTTGACAGATCAGACTCAAGGTTCCGATGGCAAGGATATCATAGTTCTAAGACGATCGACAGGTTTAATCTGCTGCTGTCTTTAGTTAGGCATAGTTTTATATAGTGCTATTTTTTGTGCAAGTTAATAGCGTTATCAGAATTTATGATAAGCCACATATAAATCATAGAAAAACAAATTTTGATGTAAAATGGTCTAAGAGAAAACCAGTCTGAAAAGGAATCCACCAGGAGTCGAACCTGAGACGCCTGCTTGCTAAGTGTGAATGATTAACCGTTAGACTTCAACTACCAACCATATTATTAAACTTTTATGAAATTATGTATTGTTTTGAAATTTAATGGATGCACTAACCTTTATCATTGTTATTGTTTTTTTTTAATATTGAAGGTCTCACGAAAGTTTATCTTCAATAAAAAATACTAAGAAAGGGTTGGAAGAGACATGGAGGAGTTTTGTAGGGAAAGGGTGGAGTTGGAAAGGGTAAAAGTTTTAGAAAAGGTCCTAGAGAGGAGTCAGTGCAGATCTCCCATAGTGCTGTGACACTACTTAAAATTACTGCTTTATTTTTTTTAATGTAATCTTTTATTCATCAATTCCAATTATTTTTCAAGTCTGGAGGTTCTTAAAAAAACACACTTTTTTTTTACATTATTATTTTTTACCTCCTGCATAAAATGTGAGTCTTATGCATAAAAATATTATAGGACTTTGGTTTTCATATTACAATTTTTATCAAACTGTCTTATAATTTTTATCAAACTGCCCAAAAGAGCATAGTCCTCATTAATTAATTAGCATAAAGTAAATGCATACCTCCTTTCTTCATATTTTTAGATATCTGAAAACCTCAATGAATGAACTGTAACATGTTATCATATTAGTCCTTGTTAATTTATTGAAAACAATTGGTGTTGAAGAAAGTAGAAATCTATTTTTAAGAAAGGAGAAAATCATGAATAATTTTAACATTGCAGAAAATCTAGTTACGGTGGTGCCTCTTCCAGCAGCAGTAGTAGTGTGATGCTGCACACTCAACAGACACTGGCTTCCTCAGTCAGCCGGTCCTCATCACCCACACAAAAGTATGATGCATATTATTATCTTTACTTTATATTTGAGGCATTGAGTGGAGAAGTGTAATATTCACACATATTATTTGGAATTGAGTTCTTGTGGTTATCACGGCAAAAAGCTGTTATATTGGTCATCTCCTCATTACTCATGTCTCGTTTTTCCTCTAGGAATATATAAAGCGAGTAGTATAAAACACTTTGAAAGTTTATTTAAAGTATGCATTAGATAAACACTTACAAAGTTAACAAGAATTCTTGACATCTTTGAAAAAAATAATTATTTGTAATTTAGTTACAAAAGTATAATGAAGAGTATTATAACCTTTGGTAACACGTTTGTCTTCCAACCTGAAGCGCTGTGATTCCCATTCATGCCCAGATTTAAAGAAATAATAAAAAAGGTTTCTAGTTTGGTTTTACTTAAGGATTCTTTAACTGCCCTATGCACGTATGCAATGCGTGTGCCAACTACCTGCCAAATAACGCTAATCGGTATCTCGTACGCGGCGGCAAATAATAGGGGTTATAAATAAATATACCCAACTCGTATTTCGTCCGCCACAGGCACAAACGGCTTCCAAAAATCTTATAATTTGTTCATACCTAGACTGCAGACTGCATTGCATTGCGTTAGTGTCTCGTTAAGTTTTTTCCTAGGTTTTTACATATTTTTATTTCATTAGTTACTTGCCATATTTCTAGTAAAATTATCATCTTATTTAGTTATATTTATAGAAATATTAATTTATTTAGCGCATATTTTATTTTTCTCTACTTTTATTTTGTATCATTAGATTTGTTTTTATTAGGTATTGTTTGTTTTTATTGGCTATAGGTATTTTATAGTGTTAATATCGGACATTTTTGGAGTAAAATCTTTCATATGGACGCAAAAAGTTAGGAAAAAGATGAGGTATTTTTGTCCAGATTGTAAAGTAGGTCATTGTTTGCACTGCTTTAAAATTTATCATAGTGAAAAATAATATATCTTTTTGTTTTTTATTTTTTACGAAACCATGTGTTAACGACCCCTGATGAGTATGATGCAAATAATTACATAAAAATAACTGAAAACATTTTATTTTTACATGCTTTTGAGAAATCTACTCTGAAAAAAGTCACATTTTGAAAATGTAATTAAAAAAACTTACATTTAGATAATACATATAGAAAAAACACCTAAAGGTAGAGGGGATTAACACATTTCTGGTTGGTTGGAAGAGATTGCGACATAGCAATAAACCCGTCAGGTTGTACAGTATACAATGAAAGTATAGTACAATACAACTTTTATTGTGAAACCAGTATAGAGGAAAAAAACTGCGTAATCTAAGACGTCTATATTGCATACAGGACAAATGACCTTACTAAAAAGGCTAAGTTATCTAATCTTGCATAGAAGAGTGGATAAATTAAGGCCATGATAGCTGGACGATTTGATGAAGGACCAACTAGAGGAGGATTGCTACTAGTCAAGATAAATGACGAAACAGTCTTGAAAGTACTAAGATTTATCCTTATACAATTAAACAGAATGTCACATTTAAAAATAAACACCAAATTATTTTACACGTTCAAATACAAAAATGTGTATAACTCTACTGTTTTATATTTACTTTGAAATAATTGTCTAAAGTGGTTTAATCTTATATTTCCAATGCATTGATCTCTCTGCACGCCTATATTACAAGGCCCGTAGCACCGATCTGTTGGTAGCACATTTAAATGCACACGTAAACTTTATTTATATTTGTTGCAACTATCATAAAATGGTAAAAACAGGCAAATAAACCCTTTTGTCATTTAAATCTCATTTGAAATGTACTTTTCTCATTATTTTTTTTTAAACAGTTTCAATTCTATGTATGTATTTCAAAGTCAGTTTTTATGTGACTTTTTTTAATTAAATTATTTAAATGTTCATTATTTTTTCACAAAACAACGTGTGGGTTTTTAATATATACCTATTAAAAAGAATTGGAGTTAAAAGGGTTGTCTTTGAAGTTTACTTCACTTTTCCGCTTAATGTCTCATTTATATACCTATTATATCTTTTCATACATCTTATTAAAAATAAGCCCATCAATATCTGAATCAGTTCCATCAACTTAAAACTCATCATTTATATATCTATATAGTAACACATTTATATTTTATAGATGTGTGCCTTTATATAGTGATTTGTTTCAATACAATATGTGTATGTTTTTTTATTCTTTGAAGGTTTAATTTATATAGGTAATATATCTCTGTGCTTCGCTTCTCAAAAGACCAATGTATTAATTTGGTATTTGAATTGATTTATTTGATATAACTAATGATGTGACTAATTTTTTTGTCTGTTATTCCAGTGTTAAAAACAAGCAGTCCAAGAATCATGAAAATCAAAAAGTGCAATGTCGAAGGTTTGAAAATGTCTTCTCCATTCTTCATCAATTATTCAAATATTAATTTCTTTGAAATAATTTTTTTGACATTGACCTTTTTAGAATCGAGTCACAGATTTATTAATGTTGTTTGTACCAATAATATCAAGTTTTTGATCGAAATATTCTTATTTTCAAATTGATATCACAACTCAAAAATTAACTCTTTGGACACTTATATTTATTTGTTTTTTTTTTTAAATCAATTTTGACATCTTTAAATGTTTGTCCACATATTAGGGAGCGGCGTAAAGTTCTGTCGTATAAATATAAAAAGTCGTATTAGATTTTATTTAAATATTTATTTTTTAGTCTAATGTATTTTCCTTCATTGGCTACAACTGTTTCCCATATTTGAGGTAATTTACGAATACTGCTGGCATAAAGTAATTTGTTTTTAGAATTAAGGGAGTCATCAACAGTCCTTGAGATACCACCATCAATTCTTGAATGTTTTTCCTATTAAATAATTTTATGATTGAAATATGAGGCACTAGTTTCGGTGAATATGGTTGATGACTCGGAAATTTCTAACATAATTCATTAAATTTTTGCTGAATCATTTGCAGTTACGGTTTCATATTGTCATGTAGAAATATGACACCTTTCCTGTTGGCAAGTCCAGAACGTTTTTCTTTGATGGTTTTGTTTAAATTATCAAGCTGGTTAGTGCAGGTTTTTCTGGCTTACAAGAAGCTTTTTTCCTCACAAAATTGACATACAGTATTCATTTTTCATTTCCAGTAATCAGTCGGTTTAAAATTGATTCATATTGTGTCAATACATTTTTTCTCACTTAGCTCATGTATCCTATCCATGTGTTATTCTTTAATACAAATCATAGTGTATTTAGGTGATTACAAACAGTAGATGTGTAGTTAGCAGCCTTCTTGATATTTCAAATACTGATGAAAATGGATTATCTTCCGAAATTGCTTTTAAAACAGTATTGTGTCAGAATTTTACTACAGAAATGCGACAGAACTTTTCGATACACTTAATATATAAAATTACAAAGAATATACTTCGAGTGAATTTAAAGAATTATCAACTCCAGTCTTCATAAAGGAATCGAACTCTTTCAACAAATTAGGCAAAATCAAATATGAGTTGATCTTCCATGACCTACTTGGTCAAGTCTTCCACTTGATTCCTATTGTTCTCATAAAAATGGCCCATTCTGGTTAAAAGAGTTTGTTCCTAACCACTGATGTATTGTCATTGTCTGCAAGTGGTAGTTTGCCAACAGTTACGCTGAACCCCGAGTGACATGCCTATTCCAGTGGTTCTAAACTCTTAGTGCATCCAAATAAAAAGTAGTCTTCTAGCTATACGCTTCAACATATCAACATCATTAGTGTGAATATGATGAGAAGTGTGCTATACGAAAGAAAACTAAATATGAATTTATTTTACAAATTTTTATATTTACTTGCATGAATGTAGAAAAAACTGGTATCTATTCTTTATTCTGTACTCTTTATTGAGTACTTATGTTTACAGTGCTTTATAATAATTTGCGGATTTATTCAAGTTTAGTAATCACCAAATAAATTAATAAAAATCATTTTAGTATATTGCAACCATTTTAAACAAAAAAATATGTGTTCATACAGATAACTCGACAACAATGATTAAAACTAGTATAGGGATACAAAAATTATATATTTCTTTACTTTTTAAAGACAAAAAGATTCCTGAATTAGACATGTCATTAGTTGGTCTTTACAACTAATGACATGTCTAATTAAAGTTGTAAAGACCAACTAATGACATGTAAATAAGTGAAGTAATCTTCTGAATTACTTCACTTGTTTAGACAAAAGATTCTCAAAATAGACACATCTTCATTTGTAAAAGCCAAAAAATTTCTAAATTAGACACTTTTTCACTCGTGAAGACCAGAATTAGAAGTTTGTGCACTTGTAAAACCAAGAGTGCCGATGATGAAGGTACTGATGTTGCTTAGCCAATCATAAAAAAAGATATTTTTTTTACAACTTAAAAATAACCTGGTATAATAAAGTATATCAGTTCAAGAACTTTGCTTTTCAATAAAATAAAAATGTTTTCTTTAAAATACAGTTATCAGTTTTGTAACATTGTTCATTAAATTTCAACATAAAAAATTGGAAGATTGATTTTTATTTTATAGCATTATTCTTATATTTTGCTGTAGTAACTTGGACATAATGCATGCATGGCCAAAATGTTGAAATAGTATTTACAATATTTTGAGAATCCTCAAGATACTTAATTAAATGTTTTATAGTATTGTGGACAAATATATTGGGTGATCTGGATAGTAATTTCATATTTTTAGGTCAAATTCAAACGCATTTTTTTTTCACATGTAGATGAAACACTATTATGTATGTATCATTTTGTTCCACTACCTTATGCCATCTTTCAGGCAACTTAGAAATTCTATCATCTCAGAATTTCGTATCTTTCCGGATGAAGAACTGCTCCAGATAATTTTTGCAGGTCTCTAGGGAAGTGAAGTTCTTCCTCTTGAGGTAATTTTGTAAAGACCGGAATAAGTGGTAATCGAAGGTTGCTCGGTCCAGATAATAGGACGGGTAGGCTAAGATTTCCCAGCCCAGCTGTACCAATTTTTGCTGGGTCTGCAAAGAGACGTGAGGTCTGGTATTGTCCCGGTAAAAGATAACGCCTTTTGGCTATGTCTGCACACTTCCAATTGATTGCTGCCTTCAATTGATCCAATTGCTAGCAATATTTATCCAAATTGATCATCTGGTAGTGTCGGAGCAGCTCGTAGTAAAAAATTCCCTTTCAATCCCATCAGATACACAGCATGACCTTTTTTGGAGTAAGGTCAGCGTTCAGGGGGGTTAAATGTGGTTCATCTTGTTTGCCACATGACCTCTTCCACTGACATTATTATAGATCTTTTTTTTGTTCGTTACCATTTGTTTAAAAAAATGTGAGTTTTGTAGGGAATCGCTTATGGAGACATGATACATTAAGCATTTTCCACTTCAAACATGTGACACTTAAACATCGTAGTAATTCATGTAACCAAGTTTCAGCAAAGATGAAATATTGATAAAATGAAAATTCGCAGATGGTGATTTTCAATATTTTCAGTATCTCGGCAATCTTTCGTTTCATAGAACTTTGGTTCTCGCGTTTTCAAAATAAAACTGTCACAAGTCTAATTTTTATGTTAATTGACCAATGTTTATATTTGAACTTAAAATTAATGATCTCTCGATTGAACTCTTGACTGAAATAAGATTGGCAAAAGCAATAATCTGTTTAAATGCTGAAGTGTCATTTGAAATGTGACATTTCTTGTAGTAAAAATATCATTCAGGTGATATGTTCGTAGTTGTCATGTTTTAAAATGAAACTGTTTAATTTGAATATTGAAAATTAAATTTTATTCCATAAAATTATGTAGGTTATTATTTTCTAAAATATATTTACATCAAAACTCAGCTTCAGATTGTATCATTTGGACTCACTCACGTATTTCATTTGTTAATCTGAGTTCAATAAGCCTGTTTTCTTAGTTTCTCATTGTTATAGTAATAAAATTTCCCTTTTGTTAAATCAGTTGTATTCAAAGCTAGAGGGTATAAATGTCATAAAATAACTAAACAGGGTAATTTTAATGTGAATGTATAAATTACCTAGATATTTTATTTTTGGAGAAAATATTCTTTTGCATATTTCTTCGAATTGATATATTTAATAGGGCAGAACATTTCTTAGTATTATTCAGTTTCTGAAATTTCCTGAGCATTTCATTCCTCATCGATTCTTTTATTTGCCTGTGTGTTTTCTTAACCTCATTTTGCTGTTATAATATCTCGGTCATCTCTTTTCAACATCGGCGTTATATCCTGAAGAATGTACATCTTATCCATTTCTTTTTTATGTACTTGATGACAAAATATATCATCAATGGTCACAGTGTATGAGATTGGTCAGCTCCCCCACCCCTTACAAAAAATGTACCGAAAACTTGTGACTCGTTTTAGGTGTTTTTCTAGTACTCAACAATTCATGACATTTTAAACTTTTCTAAAAGAAAATCATTGCCAAGATATCCACATTCTACGAGGCGTATCCAGAAAGTAAGTGTACTGAGGCTCTCACGACCGGATGGATTTTATTTTCGACATGTTGGCTACACTTCCGTGTAGCCTGACCCTTCCCCTCCGCAACGAAACCGGTTCGAGGTCAGTACGTTGAGAAGTTTCGACGCGACAACACGTTTCGTGAAAAATGTCAATCCCATCTCCCGCCAAGTTGAATCGAGTGGAGGCCGGGCAAGAGTTTTTGAGGCGCTGCAAACTCCATGGAGATGAATTTCTCCGCTCCATCGTTACTGGAGATGAAACTTGGGTTGCACACTACACGCCTGAAACCAAAAGGCAGTCTCAACAGTGGCGTCACACCTCTTCACCCTCCGCCAAAAAGTTCAAAACCACAATTTCAGCCAAGAAAATCATGGCATCCGTGTTTTGGGACTGTCAAGGCATAATTTTAATTGAATATAAGCCTCAAGGGGAGACCATCAACTCTGCAAGATACTGTGAGACCCTAAAAAAATTGCGGAGGGCGATTCAGAACAAGAGGAGAGGCATGCTGACAAAGGGAGTCTGCCTGTTGCACGACAATGCCAGACGAAACTGCTCGCCTCGTTTAAATGGGATGTCCTGAACCATCCCGTGCATTCCCCTGACCTAGCACCTTCAGATTACTATTTCTTTGCCTCCCTGAAGCTGCACATGGGTGGAAAAAGGTTTTCGACCGACGAGGAGGTAAAGGAAGAGGTGGAGAAGTGGACGGAGGGGTTGGCGGGAAACTACTTCGAGGAAGGCATCAAAAAGTTGATACCCCGCTTCACCACCTGCATTGAGAGGAATGGCGACTATGTCGAAAAATAGCTTACATACGTACTACGATAACCATGTAATTTTTTTGTTTAAATAAAAAAAATTGTAACCTACAAAAATTCAGTACACTTACTTTCTGGATATGCCTCGTATTATCTAGAATAAAAAATATTTATCTCTATTTCGTCAAATATACTTGCCTAATCAAAGTTGAATTTACTTACAAAATATATCTAAAAACTGAACCATTTAAGTTTTTGGCAATTACGGTATCGTAATATCTTTTTTAAGTCTTGTAAGATTGTAACTTATTTACTTCACAACTATTGAAAAAAATAATAAAGGATATGTTTGAAGACGCAGTACAGTTCAACTGGTGTTATGGTAGGCATGCATGATTTGTAAACTAAAAGCGTGCATAACCTGTGGTGGACCTGGTTTCTATATTAGTTTGTTTGATAGTTACTGTAGGATATCTGTGTATTTTGATATTTTTTTTTTAAATATATACAAATGTACTTGATTTTTCAGTGTGGGTAATGTAGGCGTGTCCAATGCTGCTCCCATCACATCTATGCCACTGGCGGAGGAGGCTCTCACGGATGGGGAGTGGGCTTATGATCCCAACGAGCCTAGATACTGCATCTGCAACCAGGTTTCTTACGGCGACATGGTGGCATGCGATAATGAAGATGTAAGACTTTTTTTCATGTTTTTTCAAGAAGTATGTTCAATTAGTCATTATCCATTGTACAGGCAGTCCTTAATTTTTGTCTATTATAATTAACAACATGGAATTAAGTTTCGTACACCAATTTGTTACTGCATACAAGGTATTCACACATGTTTGTATCTGCATGTGCATATGCACCTTCATGGCACACACTTATGTGTGCAGTGCAGCTAAAGAAGTTTCCGAGGAATATGAAAAATGTTGAATTTGTAAACTTGTGGAAAATCTGCGATCATCACTAGTCAAAACATATTCTCATAAATTAATTAATAGAATCTTACATGTGGTCCATGATGAATGAAAACCTGATTGGTGTTCAGAAGGCAGATATATAGCAACTATATACTCGTATATTTAAAAGTAATTTTGATATCGTTTACTATAGTGTATTAAGCTTATTTATTGCAGTTATTGATACATGTTTACAAACTAGTAAATTGAAACGAAACCTCTTCCTTAAGTATCCTTTGACTCCCCATATTCTTTAATTTTAATGATAAGCTATCTTTTTTTCTATATTTTAAAATGCTTAACTAATATTTAGTCAGTATTGGGTTTATGGGGGATTAAATTAGTGCTTCCCAAACCCTTGGTAAATTACCCAAAACTGGGTAAGATAAGTTTTTGTTTGGGAAATTTTTTGATATGATAAAGATCATTAAATTATATTATATTTTATAATATAATGAGTGACCTGATGCAGTGCTGATAACATCACCGGCGTGATGAAGCTAGGACTATAAAGTAAGTAAGGAAGAGCAGAGTTAGTACTAAGCAGGGGGATTTTGAATTATGTAAGTGCTAAAGGGGTGTTCTTATAATGAACCTGTTTTGAATTAAAATAAACAATTGATTCGCGTATCGCTGGTATCGTTCTTTTGATTAATTTCTTCGAGTTTCCTCTCTTGCCCAAGCGATTTTTGGTAATGAAAGAAAAAGTTTGGGAATTACTGAGTTAAATGCTTGATATCTTTTTCAATTCAAGTAGGATTCCATACTAAGATAAATAATTAGAAATTTATATGATTTATTCTAATACTTATATTTATATATTTGCAGTGTTCACGTGAATGGTTCCACTACCCGTGTGTTGGCATAACTGCTCCACCAAAAGGGAAATGGTATTGTCCGCAGTGCAACACAATGATGAGACGCAGAGGTGGCCGGAAGAACTGAGGAAACTCCACGTCCTTTGGTGACGATTTTGTTTTTTACTGAATTTCGTCAGTAAATACTTGCACCAAACTGTATTATAATATTATATAAATAAAAAGTCCTTAGATATATGGATTTAAAAATGTCTAGCAACGTATATTTTATATTCTTGCAAGTTTTTATAATTGCATCATAATAATTGTTGTGTTCTGTTTTGGATGCAATAGAATTGGAAATAATGTCTGAAAATAAACATTTTTGATTGATAATGCTTTTGAGCAAATAAACTCATTAGCTAGTTTTACAGACTGATTTTTAATGTATTTTTTAAAAAGTATGTTGAATTTGTTATGCATATTGCAACATTATATGACTACATTTTTAAAATAACCTTGTTTTATTTTTATAACTTTTTTTATCAAACTTCAGTTAACTACATATAAGGCTTCATTGATTCGCTTAGTATTTAGGATAGTGATTTTTTTCAAACAAAACCTGTTTCATTTAGTTTTGTCCTTAATTTGACTATCTAGTAACAAATAGATGAATAATAATATTGACAGTCACTTTCATTGTTTTTTTATGATAAACATGGCCTTTGGACTTCTTTTAGAACCTATTTAAGAAAGTAACTACACCAATAAAGATATATTTAGGTGAAATATAAAAAATAGAACTAATAATACCATAATAAAACCCAGTTAATTTGAATCCCATTCATTAGAAATTCAAAAAATTGAATATGCAGCTAAATTTTTCAAGTGAACCCCATACGCTGGTGTAAATATGCGCTTATTTTGAAAACTTTAAAAAAGGAGCATGGAAAAATAGATGGGTTTTTTAGTCAAAACATCAGTGACGGTTAAAACTGATTAAATTTGTTTTTATTATTATTTGTAATTTTGTTAAAAACTTACCCAGTGTATTTATTATACATCAACATGGGTTATCCTGAGAATTTTTTATTTATTATGAGATTTTAATGCAATATTCCTCGAAATGGTTATATTTTTATTTTAGTAGGTAAATATAATAAATTGCATCGGGAATTTTTATTACTACAATTATATGTTTTCGAGATGTTTTAAAAAAATACATGAATTGAAATTTTTAGGCCCTTTCAAATGAATAGGTTTATATTGAAATATCATACCTAGCAATTGTGTGTTGCAATGCTTTTAGTTTATTAGAATCAGAATTTTTAAGTGAGTATAGAATTATAATTATTCCTGAAATATTTGCTAGTGATCATGGAAATAAAACAAAACTCCTTTAAACATAAATGGTAGGTAATTTCTTATATAGATAACTGACTGAGGAGTTAAAAAAATTAGATGTATTTTATATCACTTCTGTTGTATATAACCTAGCAGAACGAGTAAATTTTTTTCCAAACACCATTTTTAAAAGGCCTAATGTGGAAAACAGATTGGTACTCTTTTTTTTTTGTATCAGGAATTGAATCCATAACTTTCAAGTTGGTAGACAGGCATCTAGGACCGAGAGGTCATAGATAACTGGAAATTTTATTTTATAAAATATATTGTGCTCCTACTTCAAGAAGGTCCATGAAACTAGTAATACCTTATTGAAACTTCTGAAATGGAATATTTTATAAGAGGTAAAGGGGTATGTTGCAAAATAGTTTTTTTCAGAGCGAAAAGCAAATATCTTAGCGAGGAAACCATTGAACCAAAAACATTTAAAATGTGTGTTTCTCTGTGAATCTTTACTTGTTCAATGCAGCATTTCCCTAAAAAAGTGTATTTTATATATAATTAAAACTCTTTTTTTATCTATGGCAATAAATCACTGATTTAACAATGACCACAAATATTTGTTTATGGGAAGGTTGTATTTAATGTAGGTAGTAGATTGACATACAAGTGCATTTGCTATTCAGCAATTCTCTTGTGTAATGAGAATAATTTTTTTGTGGATTAGTTATAGCATGAATTTGGTCTATGCTAAAGCTTAAAATGATCTAATTTATTTTTTTACAAATGTGTGTAAAACAATATATTTTGACAGTTTTTAGAGTGCTTGTTAACTGTGTACTTAATTATTGGATAATTTTTTATAGGAAAAATAGATAATTTACTTTAAATACATTTTTAATGGAGAAAAACATATTACTTTTGCAAAATTTATTTTTTAAGTGAAGATAAATTGCCTTTTACCTCATTTAGTATACAGTCGGCCCTCCATATCCATGTAACAAAAATATTTAAAAAAAAATCGTCATTCTAAAAAGCAAAATAAGATTGTTTAATAATTTATTATTGTCATTAAATGAAAGCAATCTTTAAGTGATTGAATGAAAGTTGAATGAGTCATTAAATGAATGAACGTTGAATGAAAGGAAACGTTACACTATTGCTGATGATTTACTATATCGTTAAGTCTATGATGGTTGTGTCTTTGCAAAACATGTATAGATTTTTTTTCTTATTATTCCCTAAACAATACAGTATGACTATTTATATTGCATTACGTATCATAAGTAATCTAGAGGGGATTTATGGAAGGATGTATGAAGGTTATATGCAAATACTATGCCATTTGATTTAATGGACTAGAGCATCTGCAGATTTTGGTATCTGTTGGGGGTCCTGGAACTAGTCGCCCACATGACACCAAGGGATGGCTGTAATGTTTCAACAATTGTTTCATTCTCATTATTTGTCCTGAAATGATTATTTTGGTTGGAACCATTTTTATGTAGAATACTAAATAAGAAATTACTTTGTTATTTCACTTAATCACATCGATACTTATTTCTATCTCCTATCCTGAAGCTTTCTTCAGGCAGAATGGTGCCTTAAGAAATATTTAATATGTACCGTGGCATTTAATATCGAAATAATTTCTTAATTAGTATTCTAATATGGAGTTTCACAGTGTTTAATTGCTGGTCCCATAGTATAGAATATACTCACACCTGCATTAAGAAGCACAGAGATCTTAGTGTCTTTAAAAATCAACAAATTTTTTTGCTTTTAATTTTCAAAGAAACTCCGTGTCTTGTAATGAAAATGTACTGACATTTTTGAGTTTATTAAATTTCTATTAACCACTTAATGCTAGGGTTTCAAAAAATGTCAAGTATTTTTTTGTGTTTTATTTTAAGTTTATACACTTTTCAATTGAAACATAACAATTTGAACATATTTTAGTTTAAAAAAATGAAGAAAAATTAAAAATTCAATTTAGTATGGTAGATTTGAAAGCATTGTGTTAAACATATACCTACGTAAATACAAACACAATATCGTAAATACGAAATAAGCAACATAAAACATGACCACTCACAACTGCAGGCAAATTTACAATGAATAAATAAAACGTGAACGACTGACTGGTGAGCGTTACATGTGTTAGCTAAAATTAGAACACTGCAAGTCGAGACAAGTGAGCGTGACTCGGAATAGCGGAAATTGGAACGCATTTGGCGCGCGAGAGGGTCTCGTTCAAGGGCATTAAGTGGTTAATGACTGAAATGTAAGAAGAATGCTTAGTTAATAGCAAAACAAATACTGCACAGTGATGAATGAAATTGAAGATTACATGCTTAGTATTTTTTTTAAATATTTGATATTTTGGATAAATAGGCAGCTGTTTGTTGGCTGACTGACAAAGCAGACACAAGTAGAATTGAAAATTTGATTGATGCCAGTTGTATCTAGAAATAATTTTAAATCTAAGATTTAAAAGTATTATCCTGAGCAGCAGTCGTGTTTTGTTGTTTGAAAATAACGTAAATACGTATCATTACGGTGTTCATCGGGGATAGACAGAGAGAACACTGCCGTCATAAGCAAAAACACAGCTAATGGAAAAAAAAACAGAAATTTAACTAAGTATGAGGTAATATTAACTAAGTATGAGGTATAATCCATAAAAAAATACAGAAAACCATTTATTTCAATACAAAAATCGACAATGTCTTTTAATTTTACAAAATACTAGGTTTTTCTAAGCAAAAAAGCAGAAAAATGTGATGCATAAGAAAAAAGACAGCAAGTGCCTATGCATTTGCTGCGTTTTTGCTTATGAATCACATTTTACTGCTTTTTTGTTATGAATAATGACATTTTTAAGCAGCAATGAAAAACATATGTGTACAGTTTTCTCAAAACTTAACTTTTGCCATTAGCTGCATTTTTGCTTATGAGGGCAGAACAGTTCTTTGTTTATCTTCTTTTAATATCTGGTCTACTTGATCCAGTCACTAGTTCCTCAGTCTAATTCTTCCACACGTACTATGTATTTCTGTCTTGTATATTCACTTAGTCATTCTTTAAATCATTCATGTGTCCAAACCTCAATTACTCTCAAACAATTACTATCCTTTTGTCATCTTTCTTACAACATCCAAAATGGAAATAAAATATTTATCATACGGTTTCTCTAAGTCTACAAATGCACAATATACCTTTTTAAAGAAACTAATGCTTTGCCATAATAAAAAACTAATGATTCAAAAAGACTAGAAGTTCTTTCCAAGAAGAAAGAAAAGTTTTACCCTTTTTGAGAAATTTGTCTGAAATTATCATTCAATATCCAATCACTAAATTCCAAAAATACAAATAAATAGCGATAGTATTAGTGAAGGATTAACACTTTAAGACCCAATAAAAATCAAGGCAATCTTTCCCAGTGTTTGGCTTATTTTTGAGGAATTCTGATTTTTGTGAGGTTTTACTAAAACTGCTGTAAGTATATATTAGGAATATTGTAATGAAACTCTATATATATTTGTTTAAAATACTTTAATAATTGAGTTTAATGTGGCAATTTTGTCAACATTCCACCTTTGTGCAGAGCTACATTACTCCTTATACATGCACCGGGTCTCACTTCTCTTCTTGTGTTTAGCACACACCTTGCAAGCTCTGGAGGGTTTTTCTTTTTTGTCTGTTGATGGAATACATATTTAGACACGTTCTTGGACAATCTGTTTGGAGGATCTTGCAAATTCCTTATTCTATTTGGACCCGGAGGCTCCAGATTCATAAGACAAAATCTTCTCAAGAATCTGATTTCACTGCACATTGATGATGCAACATTAAAATCTCCATAATAAATCAATTCATACATATTTTCATTATCTATGGCAAGGGTCTCCAAACTTTTTGGCCTAAGGGCCACACTAACTCCTCCACTAAGTCCCAAGGGCCAAGACCTAGCTAGCTTATCATACCAACATACTGTAGTTTTGAATTACGCGCAAATTTTCATATCGGGACTAGCCGGCGAGTGAGATATCTATTTTGTATGATTTACTTACATTGTAAATTTTACAATGTAATAAAAATAAACTGACGGGCCAGACACTGGGCATATCCGGCCCGCTACCGCGGGCCGGATTGGTGGTGTTCGCGGGCCGGTGTTTGGAGACCCTTGATCTAGGGTATTGTTCATGTTAGAAATCAGGAGTCTATCATTCAAAGGTTGAAATATTTACTAGATGCTAGCAATATGTTCTTTTTTAAAAGAGGTATCGATCACGTGAAAACATGGGGCTGGTACTAAATGCAAATTTAGTTTATCAATTACATTGAAACACGGGATCGGGATACAAAGTGTTAATAAGCATATGTAAGTAAATGATAAATGAACTGTAATGTTTGGCCTAAGCAAGAGTATGTATGTTGTGTAGTACATATGAGTGTACCATATTATTCAATATGTACCTGCTAATATATAATCAATTCTTTTTTCACACAAACGTGTATAATGTAAGAAATAATAAAACAATTAAAAAAAAAAACATTTTTTATTGTTTTTTAAATATCAAAATGCAACATTTCATTCTTATCATTACTATAGTATAACTAAGATATCCAACTAATATAAAAAAATAATTGGTAAGTAAGTAAGGAAACTGGTTCATTATAGTAGTCCTCGCATAAGTCTGGTTTATCTTTCATTTACACTTAGTATGTGAGCTGAGACTAATCGCTGATTACACATGCAGCGGGTTTATCAATTGATAAATTATAAGAAATAAACTAATCGTTCCAAAATTGTGAAATATTAGAGTTATTTAATATGAAATATTCGAGACTTATGTAGATTAATAAAAAATATACATTAATATTTATAACTTTTATTTACACCACTAAGGTCTAAAAGTTTCCAGCAAAAACAACTTAGAGTATGTATGAACAGATATGCGATTTTACAGTTAAAATTTGATATCTCTATTCTCATTAGTATGTCGAGTCAAGAGTTAATAGAAGACGTGTTGTTTCTTTATATTCTGAAATGTAAAAATTTGAAAATCGCATTATCAAGTTTGTATTTTTGGACCGTAGTGGTAACAAATATAAAAACAATAATAAAAAAATATTCTATTTTGACTCAAAAAAGGTACATTTCATGCTTTATTTTTCTTCCCTTAAAAAATCATCTATGAATATTTTCACTGCCATCATGATGAATCCATACGTTGAGAGAGCAAGCTGACACACTGACCCAGTGAGAGTTTGAGAGTAAAAGGATTCAACTATAAGAGAGGGTAATGTAGATTCTTGCACTAAATTGTAAGGATTAGCGAAAACAGATAGCAGTATAAAATTCAAACCATAGCAGTACAAATAAAACACGACTGTAATCTCCGATTCCCGCTATCACTGCACAGTCATCCTAAATTGAGATTATAGTTTCTCACTTTCTATGAGTTACTAACTCCATGATTGTTATGTAACAAAAAAGAAATAAAACATACAGACAAATACATTCCTTTTTAATTATGTGAATTTGCATTAATAGCTCGGCATGCATATTGGTCTCAGTAAACTATGCTTCTGTCAAGGTCTCAGTAAACTATACTTCTGCAAAATATGTAAGCTTTAATGATTTTATGAGAATACCAGAAACACGGTTGTCTAGATGTTAAAATACTTCAAACTTTCATCAGCCATAATGAAACTTAAGTTGATTTTAACTTTAAATACCTTTAATCGTTCTTTTGACAGTAATCCAGCAATATTTAGAAAAATAAGAATTTTTTGTAGCAAAACAATTAGCGCAATGGATGACGAGAACAATACCAAGAAGAAAATATATTTTTTTGTTTGGTTTAGTATTTTGTATTCAGTTGTTTTCAACTACATATTGATAATTTAGTGGGGATTAACATTATCAGATTTTTTGACTTTCACAACTAATTCCAGTAATTTTGTTCAATCTAAATAGGAAATTAAAAGGCTTAAATCATGATTCAATTTATATATAAAAATTAATAATCAAAGGTTTACTAAATATTTTGCTAAGACATTTGAACATTTTTACTGATTGTTACTTTAAAATTCAATCAAGGTAAGCAAGTTTTTATTCACCAGACATATATTTGGTAGACATTGCCAATGAAAGTTTTATTCATCAAATTTCTAGTTCAAATTCAACTGAATGTGTAGTAAACATGTTACTTTTTCCTCTAAAAAGTCTCAAGGAGATTTTCCCAGTCAAGAAATAGTCGGTTCCTTGAAAAAAGGGTAGTTAATCCTTATACTCGCATTCTAGGAAGAGAAAGCAAAAAAATACATATGCATTTGTGGCCTAGTAATCTTGGCAATTTAGTGCGATCTCTTGAGATGGAAGAAGAAAGTTGTAGTTGAATAAATCTAAAATATTTTTTTTGGTATTCCAAAGTTAAATTTAGAATATGGAATAAATGATGTAATAATACACTTTTGTTGTACATTACAACACAGTCATCTTATTGCCATGTGATAATTTCTTTCAACTGACAAGAAATATGTTAAAAGGTTTATTTATGGGTACCTTCGGGCAATTAAACTCGAAACCATAATGAAAAACACACTATAAAGACAGACATTTTCCATACCAAGTCGACAATGGAGATTGAGTTAAAAAGCGTGGTTTATAAAATCATTTTTTATATTGATTTTATCTTAAAGTAAATTATGTACAAAAAAGGTTTAGAAAATCATATATTAATTCTGGTGGTAATTTCTTTGAGGACTGATGAGAATTAAAGATTATTATTAAAAATTCACAAGTAAAATAAAATAACATAATTTCTTAAAAAAAGCAACCTGTATGATTTAAAACTAAACACTTAATTTTAGATTAGATTACATATTAAGATACAATAGATAGACAAAAGATTTTACATATGTCTAATTTTCGATGTTGGTAAAATATTTATGGTAATTAATTTCAATGCACATATTTTATTACCTGATCAAAATTTTCATGAATTCTCGCCTTGACTAGGACTTGAGGAGTTAAATGATAAAAATGTTTTGACAAACGCTGCATTAAGTACTAAAAAATAACATGAGCATAATTTTATTCAAGTTTCTTCAATTTTAATTTCAATATTCCACAACGTTTTGGCACATTTTAATACATTAAAATTTTAACTTAACCAAATGTGCAATTTTTGTGAGCAGTTTTTTTAAATGAAAGATACCAAATTTGTATTATCAATATCAATCAAAACAATAATATACCGAAATTGTATTGTTCATATTTACAGTGTTTGAAATTGAATAATAATTTAAATTGCGTGAATTGGTGCTGATAAATAATACATGTTTCACAAATTAGGTCAGTCCAATTTGTAATAAAAAAACCTTACAACGAAATATTAACATCAAATAATAATAAATAGAGCTAATAACTAAAAAAAATATCTTTGAAAATCAATATTTACAATACAAAATTATATGGTTTTAGAATTACAAAATACTCCACATCATTCGATGAAAATCACAATACACATTTTGAAAAAAATAATCACTATACAAGATGGATAGGTCAAGAAAAGTAATTTTATTTGAGGTGCAGTTGTTGCCTTATTGAGTTGGCTTGAATGATGGCCGATGTTTCGAATATGTTGCAGGTATCCTCAGAGTGATGATAAAAAACATTATCAAATATAGTAAGAAACATGCTATGTGAACATGTGTTTGGCACGCTCTGCCACTTGTTTTTACAACGGCAATGTGAACACGGACCAGCATTGCCATTGTAAAAGCAAGTGGCACGGATCGGTGACCAGCACAGGAACAAGCATAAATAAGCGCCCCCTACATGGCAATTGTGGATTTATTTACTTGTGTTGCCAAAATGGTAAGAAGTTTGAAAAACATTTTAATCTGTAAAAACAGCTGTGTTAATCTTCAAACATATATTTTACAATAGTTTATTGATTATTTTTCATTATAAACCTCTTGATTTATATATAAAAAAATTAATAGTGGAGTATAAGGCACAACCATATACAAAATGTATGTACGATTAGACAAATATCAAATCACAATCTTAAACATAAATATTTGGTCGTGGTAAAACACTTTAACCTAAAATTTCTGATTGATTATATTATCATTTATAACTTCATTATTTCACGTCGAAAATTTCAGATATAAAAGAAAACAATTGGATAAAATAAATATTTTGGGAGAAGAAAGAATTTCATAAATAACCATTTGAATTTTTTACTATAAAATAAAATAGTTTTTTATTATAAAAGAAAAAAACCTTTTTTAGTTTTTCTATGTATGTATTGAATTATTTGTGATGCAAATATTTTTGCTTTTTTATTTCATTGTTGAAAATATAGAAATCAAATAAAATTAAAACAATCGCAATCATTTTCAGTCATACAAGAAAAAAATCATATTAATTTTCAGAAAACATTATATTTGAGACTCATAATGTAAGCGTACGTATTCAATTGGTTCATGTATATTTATTTTTATTAATATATTCAATTAATGAAAATCGAGATTACTGTTACTGTCAGGAGAAAAATGGTGTAATAAGTATTGTAAATTAATGAAGATGCTGAATTTGTGGATCCGTTATGCTGGGATTTGTAGTGGCATTGCTTTGATGGGTCTTCAATTATTTCCGAGAACTTGGGAAATATGCTGATTTCAATGGGCTGTAAAATAAAAAAAAATAATATAAAAATTTTATTCAAAATTTGTTGTTCTGGAAACAGTTTTATTAAGTCCATGAATTCTTATTTTGTTTACTGAAAAAGTTCAAAAAAACATATAAAACATAATTTTTTTAATTTTTGTAAACTGTGCATACAGATTTGAAACATGGACAATCTCTATTAAGTCGATAGTAATTTTGGGTGTTTTTGAGAGGTGCGTCATATGATGAACATACTCGTATATGGAGCAGATCAGAATGAAGAACTTTATAACATTTATCGAGCTTTCAGACTATAAAGAAACAGAAACTTAATAGGCTTGTTATATCGAGGGGATGCCCTAAACAAATACCTTGATAAAGATCCTTGCTGGATACCCATCCATAAGTAAGGAAAAGTGTTGGGAGACCACGACTTTGTTGAGAGAACAATGTTAAAAGCAATGCCTTAGAACTGTTGCGGATCTCAAATTGGTTAAACAAAGAGATGAAAAACTCAGGAGGCCAAAACTCTATATGAGCTGTAGCTCCATAGAAGATGTTTTTTCAAACAAATTTTTAATTAAACATAGTATTTAAAATTTGAATATTAAATACTATTTTATAGACAGAAAATTAATTACATAAATGTTCGTCTTTGAGACAACAGCAGCCTATAACCATATAACCATCACTATAAAGGTGTGGAGTGCTAAACGTAGTTGGGTCACGTATTGAGGACCGTCTGGTAGCTGGATGAATTTGATGTCCATCTTATATCATTCACTGGTGTTACGATAGAGATATTTGCAGTCTCGGTATAATTTGGGAGGACATGGAGTGCTGGGTCATAACCTGTATAGGGGTGTTTTATGACATACCTGTGATCCTGATGGAACGTGTAAGTTGATGACAATAATTGTTCTTTTTTAAAAGATAAGTATGATCAAAATCATAGGTATTCTTAAATAACTGTTATAAACTTGGCTAAAAAAATGCCCATGCTATGCGAGGGAAGTAATTCACGTGAGTTTCTAATTGGAGACCTTGTGCATTTAATTCCAGAGTATTAAGTCTTCTTGCAGACTCTTCACATTTTTTTTCATAAAAGAAAAAAAAATACTGTTTGAGAATATATGTGATATATGTTACATCATCTATAGTTGATAATAGTTATATATTGATAGAAATATATTGACATTTCCTTTTCCAATAAAACAATACAAAAAGCTTTCTAAAATAAAATAGCTGTTTACTTTACTAATAGATATAGCTTCTTACCACTGCTATGGTGTCATCCCTCTTGCGGCAGAAGGTCATGTGTTTCCCCTTGTATAAAGTGTCTTCAACTCTTTTGGTCAGCAAAGGTTCAGTCCATGGTATCTCATTAAGGTGAGCAATGAAGGTCTTATTACGGAACTCTGGGGGTTCTTTGATCACTAGTTGTCCTGAAAATGTAATTTAATTAGTGACCCAATAAGTTAATCTCCTGATAAACTTGTAAACTAATGTCAATCAAAACTTCAACATTAAGGTAAACTTGGAGTTTAAGGGTTTGATGATATTATTTTAGATATTTGACTAAAATAATTTTAAATAGTTGTGAATTAGAGAAAAAATATGAACAATTCATTTTGGAGTCCCATATTCTATATGGTATATATTAAGTGCATCATGCATCATAATTTGAAATATATATGTATAATAAATTGTTATTTTTTGGAAGATGTTGACACGTTTCTTTTGTTTTATAACTGTTACTAAGATATGTAAATGACATTTTGTTGATAAATAAATAAATAATGCACCGTGGCAATCAGTCAACTAATGCTATTTAATATTGAATTTATATATTTCTTCGTCAAATAGAGCTCTTGTATTCTATTTGAGTTTTGGCTCAATTTTTTATGGTGATCAAACTGTTTTTTTCACATTATGAATAATGTTTTGGTTGATATAAAGAATTACTTATTCAAATCATAATGATTGTATTGTATAGAAACAATTGCCATTCGTTGCAAGTTTGTTCCTTACAATTATTTAGTTGAAAATAAAAAAAAATATTTAACCAGTGGCATTTCAATGTATATTAATACACCACGCTTGCCCAACCACTCTATTTTGAGGATGTTCTTGGTAGAGTGAAGCCAGAAGTAAATAGGCAAAATGTGAGTGAAACAGAACAATTTTGATTTTATTTTTAAAATTGATATAATAGGGTTCCACCTAGAATTATCAGCAGATGAACTACAATCAGAAAATAATGCCTTTTTTCCATTTTCTTCTAATTTCATTCCAAAGTGTTCAATTGTTCACATTACTACATGGGATTTGTAATTTTTTTAATTAAGTATTTAAAAAGAATGAAAAGATTCAAGATAATATATCAAAGTATACCTAATAGGCTAACTCCTTGGTCATCTCCTTGCATACTGCCTTCTTTAGAAGATTTATCCAATGTTAAGTCGAGTAAATCAGGGAAACCTTCCAAGGACCTAAAATTAATTCACATAAAACATTTTTCTTAATATTATGGTTTAATCAATGTTGCTTATTTATATTAGAAAATATTTAATTGAAAACACGATTCTTAATGTGTTTTTTAAGGTTTATAATAATTATAAAACGATAATTTATATAGCCCTCTTTAGAGTTCAAATCTAACTCGGGATTCGAACCTACTATTTATTGATAGATTAAATTTTTTACAAAATAACAATGTTAGAATCAATAGCAAATAAAGACTATTTTGTTATGACCTTATTTGCTTACTTAAGTCTTACCAAGTCTCCAACGACATATAAAATAACTTTTTAAAACACTGTTAAGAACGAACGTATTAGACTGGACCCTTACGAGTACAAAGAAGCACGAAAGAGTTCTTGATACCTTTGAGAGAAAGATTTTCTGCAGAATAAATTATTCAATTTAACAATGTCACATAAATTAAGGTATATAATTACACCCTACATGCCAAAGTAAGGGCAGTGAAATTTTAAAAGAATTGCTTCAATGCGCAAACTTAAGCATTTATATGACATAGAGGATTCTGTAAAGAAGACTTTATTCAGCGATCTGATAGGGGATACCAAGCTGAGATGATTAGATGTGTGTAGAATCGGAGAAGGAATGCCACTGAGTGAGATAAGAATTAGAGAATCCTACAGGCATCCATTCTGCATTATAGTGTTGATAATGATAATGAATATTAGAATCGACCTGCAACTTTTTAAAACAGGGGAACTACTAGAATCTACTCTCTGTCTATTTCAATTTTGAAAATATGAATTTGCAATTTTTTAAATAATAATCAATTTAAGGAAATTTATACAAGAATCACAGATCAAGGAAAGGCTGTCAATGATATGCAGGAAGAAAACACTCATACTTTGGACATGTCACTAGAAACGATGAACACATTTTATAGATGCTGATCGACTAGAAGTGTTGAGGGGCGGCAAGTAAAAAGATGGCCATCAGTAAAGTGGATAGACCAACTTAAAGAGATGATTAGTTCCTCATCGAGTGCTGCACTCATGACTCAGGATCAAGAGGAGTGGAGACGAATCATCCATTCAGTTCCAGAATCATCAGGGAACAAGGACACTCAGTCATGAGTAACATAACTAAGAAGAAGAATATAAAGTAATACATTTACTTACCCAGAGGCTAAGAAGACACTTTCAACTTGTTTCATATCCACATTGTAAAATTCCCTCACACCAAATGTTTCGAAGAATTCCTTAACCGGAGTCATGGAGTAGCATCCAGCAAGTGGAATTCTTGGGTAATGCAGCACAAAGGCTAGGCACATCTCTTGTTTGGCTGAATAACCTCCGAGGGTTGGTTTCGACCGACTGCTTGTGTCGTAGGTACATTCAGTTACTAATGCATCTCCAGGTTGTACATTTCTTTCTTCTGAGAGGATCTTTGAATGTTGGTTCTTGTAATCATAATTGTTGTCCTAAAAATAATAAGAATGTTTACTGGTTTTCTCTTCAGGTCTCTGAAATGTATTTCTGATTGGTTATAAGAGAGTGCTGCATGGTTGAACTGTATATAACGAAGGTGTGATTTAATACAATACAATACTTATGAGGAATAAAAACAATATTTATATGTTCCACTTATGCTATATAATGGTCATGGACAAGGCTTTTCAAATCTTTCATTTCATAACTTATTACTAAGGTAGATAGGGGCAATAAATAGGTTTGTATCCACTAAGTTTCTTTTCATTGCTTTGTATAATCGAAGAAAAAAAAATTAGATGTATTCTCTTTATTTCAGTATTTACACAGTCTTATAATCTTTTTGCAGTAGATTCTTGATCTGTTTTTCTGCATTATTTCTGGTATGTGAGCTGCCACATGGGTAAGTCATGAGAAACTATACGCGGAATCCGGATCTCATCTATTCTTTGAATGTGATTCAGCAAATTACATAGTTTTTGCCTTCTCTGTCTTACGATGTCTTCAGTTTCACACATTCTTCTTATTTCTGTATTTTTTTATTCTATCTCTTAATGTTTTATCAATAGTATATCAAAAACTTTTCATTTCTGATATATATAAATAATTTGGTTCAAGTATTATATTGAATGAATCAGGTTGAAAAAGACAAAATAATTAATAGTTTTCTTTTTTTTTTTACAGAAAAGTGAAATAACATATATTTCCACATAAGCCATAGTTTAACATGTTAAGTAAGCAAACAATTACAATGAGGGGAAAACAATTAAAAAATGTAGTAAGAGAAATTATTAAAATTAATATTGATGGGTCAAATTAAGGGTTGACGCGGAATCGGTGAATGCCTGTTTTGGTTATGTAACATTTGCAAATGAACAGGTATCTAGACAGTTAAGGAGGTGTTGCATGCTGCGAAAGACAATTATATATTTTCATGAGTGATCACCAACATTAGAGGGACAGAACACGGCACATGAAGAAGAAAAATGAGAGAAATTATACCCTGTGTTGCTGTGATATGGCGAGAGTTTACTATAGTTCGGAAATTCTAGGATGAGTCCAGTGACAGTTCACAAATTTGCCCCAATACAACCTTGTAACGATGTTTAGTAATTTTAATTATTTTATCAACTTTAATATAAGCCTCAATTCTAATAAATAGCAAGTTATTTAGGTAAATACATTACATAAGGTTGTATTGGGGCAAATTTGTGAGCTGTTACAGGACTCATCCTAGAATTTCCGAACTATAGTACAGTGATCATGGTGTCTATTTGATGACGATGGTTGATGTAATCATTATTCCGATTTTTCATATATTTTTATTGTTTTGTTTTTAATTTATTATTCATCTTTTTTTTTATAATTGAGTTAATTTTTTTTAACTCTAAGAGATTATTATCAAAAGTACTATACATTTTATAACTTTTGCAAAAATTAATTTAGTATTATTATTGTATACATAAATTTGAATTTTTTTTTCATATACTATACATACCTCTGCTATTTTCGGAAGCTCTTGATCATTTCGGACATGTCTCAATGCAAGTTTTTTACCAGCGCCATGGGCATGTAAAAGAACTGATACAACATTAATGCCATGTTCTGGAATCATCTGAAAAAAAAAAAAACAAAAATAATGATGTCAAAAATCTTTAATATAAGTAACTTCTTTTGGTCTTGAAATATTTTTACTAGGCGAAAGTTAAATAAATTTTTCAATATACTATACATGAGTATTAATTTGAAAGTAACGATCATTTTTGAACTAATAAGGAGGGGAATGAATTATTTTCACTTGTATTATAATATAAAATTCATACATTGTATTTTAAATAGAGTTATTTCAATAACATTAATGTCTTTTAAGTGTCTTTATCATAATAATTTTGCCTAATTGATATTCTGAACTTCAAAGTGAAAACTGAAAGGAAATATATATAATTTTTATAAAAATTCAAACACAGTAAACTATAATTTGGAAGAATTAGCAATGAAAATGATTGTGATATTTGGTTTAACTTCAATATGGGAAATTTTTTTCTTGATAATCCATAAAAATCAACAAGATCAAGATTAACTGTATCATTTGGAACTGATATGTGCTACATGCTATAAGCATGCAGCCGGACATGGAAATCAACAAGATCAAGATTAACTGTATCATTTGGAACTGATATGTGCTACATGCTATAAGCATGCAGCCGGACATGGAAATCAACAAGATCGCTGTTCGGAAAGTCGCCGGTTCGAACCCCGCACTATGCTACTCCCCTCGAATTACACTGTCATTTTTTCCGTCCAGTATTCGGAGGTATAAGTATATCTATGACTTCGGTCATATATATTTTTTCAAAAACGAAAAAAAAAAACATGCTGATGTGCTCCGATCGTCTCCCTTCGGTGTGCCATCGGATCCAGTACAGCGGTGTGGCCGATGAGTTGAGAGAGAGAAAAAAACTCCAATGCACAACTTCGCTTTCCAACGGAATTATTGACGATGTAATGGCGAAGGGATCTTCGACTATGACGCCCAGCAACGACGACGACATAGTAAATAAATAAGGAGGTTGAAAGACTCAATATCGCTAACAAAAGCACCATCTGGATTCTTAAATTCAGGTGTAAAATAGTCTAAGAGTGAAACCAGTCCGGAAGTGAATCAACGAGTATAATAGGACAGAACGCATACGCATATAGGAGAGTACGAGTCTGAATTTATAATAGGAGAGTACGCATGACGAGGTGTATGAAGAACCGAACGATGAATACCGGGATGGAATGAGGTGGATACCTGTTCTCTCTGCCTATCTCAATGGGGATATGGTGTGAAGATGATTATGACGATGTTCCATGTGATTTTCTGATCAGTTATTATTATAATTTCTAGCCAGCCCCGAGAAACAATTCGAAATGATTTTGTTCTGGCAAAAAACGAAAAATTGAAATGTGGAATTCAAATTAGTTACAATATTGCAATTCAAACATAAAAAAAAATTATTATATTAAGTTAAATAAGGATGTAATTATAAATATGATATAATTGCCAGGACTAATAAATTTCCACATTTCCGTGAAAATCTATTAAGATATAATATAATATTAATTAAGATGCGAAGGTAACACCGAATTTCCTCTGGAACCATTAAATGGTGCAGAGCGAATATCATGTTTCGCCGTGATTTCCAAGAATTAAACGGATATAAGCGTTATATTATATACACATTATTGCTTATAAATCATTTCATTATTATATATTATTGTTTACAAATCTTTAACTGTGGAACAATAACTTTTCTTACAATAAATAATTTCGTGAAAAGATTACACTTAGTTTTATAATTTTGTAGAAAACGTAAATAAAACGATTTAAAAAAAGTTTCTTGATAAGTGCTAATTGTATTATTTTTTTAAGACCCAAATTTAGCAAATTAACGAAGAAGTAAGCCAATTTGTCTTATTAAAAATATCATGTCAAATTGTTATAAAGATTTTGTAATTGTATTATTTTGTAAAGGTGCATATAACATATGATATGTAATATTATGTGCATAATTCTTAATATTTGTTTCGTTATTTTATTAATTGTTATTCTTTTTTTAAATTACTAATTCAATCTAAAAAGTAAAAAAAATGTAATTTAATTTCGTTCTTTTTCGTTCAGTAATGAAGTGTGGAGCAAGGGGGAATAAGAATATGACAGTGCATACCTCTGCAGTGCAAGGCTCGGCACAGTACCCTGCAGAGCGGTAGCGATTCTGCGCTGCTGGCAGCACGTGCAGTGCTGATACAGTGATGCCTGTCACCATGATACCCGCCTCGTGTTCTCGCAGCTTGTCCGTGTGTAGCACTGTTATCCCGGAGCTGTCGATCACTGGAAACCAAAAAGAAGCATCGTGTTGAAATTTGTCCAATCAGGATCAATATTAAAATAAAATCAAATATATTGATGATCACAGAAAAAAATAAGAATGTATAGTACATAGATAAACATATACCGTTGTATCTAAGCTGTATGAAGACAGTAGTGGATGCGTATGTATGTGCAAATAAAAAAAATATTGAGTGGATTAAAATTATTAACGACGTATAGCAAGAGTGTGTAATGTTTCCGCGGTTGTTTAATTTATATGTATCATAGGTTCATGTGTACGCGATTTCAAAGATTGATGGGAGAGGTGCAAGAATAGGTCAATAAATAATGTGAACTTCTGTATTCTGACGTCATGGTTATGTTTGCTGAAAATAAAGGCGCTTTAAGATATATGATTTAGCTGTATGATAAATGCTTAGTAAAAGGTTTGAAAATCAATGCAGCGAAATCAAAGATGTAGAAAGAGGTGTGGTAAAAAGTATGTTCGATGTACGGGTTAACTCAAATGAACTGGAGTAGGTAGATAAATGCTGTTATCTGGGCAGTATGTTTCAATATATAAATGAAACTTTATCACATGTATCATATAGTATGTACACATATGTATAGCAAAAACATAGTATTAGGTTGTCCGGAAAGTAGTTTAGTATTTTTAAGTTAAATCCAAAAGCAAAATATTTATATTTAGATGTAACTTACTCGTCGACAGTGGTTTTCGATATTTTCAGTATCTCGTAAATCTTTCATGTCGTAGAACGCTCTCTATGAGGTTATTCTCGATGAAAGCCTTGATTTGGTTCTCATCAATGGTAATAAGCTTTCCAGAGTGGACACCAACTTCGAGTACCGTATCACAATATCTATTTTTTAAAACTATATTTGACATACATGATCGCTCACTGTGCACGTCTTGTCGCTATACACTGAACACACCTTTATTTCGGTTTCTGACGTATTTTTTTCTTTGCGGTAGCAAAAAAAGTATCGAGCATCGAAAAAAAATAATTTATTTTGTTTAATCTTCAAAAGACGTCAAAAACATAAATTCAATAAATTGTGGTTAACAATGGCCGAAAGAAAACGACTACATTTCGTAATAATATACATTCAGCATATTTGGAATTAAGTGAGCAACGAAAATTTTGTTCTATTGCCATTTATTCAAGAATTACAAAACTAATTTCCGGAGAACCTATTATATTTAGGATTCGGTACTATCCGCGGTTTAAGGCGTTCACTGAGGGACTTCGAAGGTTGCTTTGTAGTACAGTACTCTCCTAACTGATAAGGGGGAGGAGGACTACAAACAACATATGTATTGTTTTATTTTAACTTAATAAAATACTGAAGATTATTTATTCGTTGAAAACCAACCAAAATATTTTGGCAATAAGAAAATGATGAGATGTTTTATGTTTATGACATAAATAAAGCTTGGTTTCACTTCAGTAATGACAGGTAATAGAGGCTTTATCACTAAATAAAATTCGATATAACACGGCCGTAAAGAAATTTAATGTAAATTTCTACGCCTCTCTGTTTCGGTAAGATAGGTATGTTTGTATAAATGTCAAAACCAGTGGTGCTACTAAAGTGAACTGGGACACAATTATTTCTAGGTCCTTCTTAGGAATTATTATTTACTTTAAATTAAATAATGGTGATTTGGAAGTGCACTGAGAAGAATACATGGGGTGACAATCTATGATATAATACGGAATTAAGTGACTAAGGGAGAATGTGAAGTTAATGCTGTTGTATTAAGTAAGATGAAGATGGTTTGAGCATGCAGTATGTAACAAAATATATATAATACAATGCAAATACGAGTGGAAGGTGTGGTAAAGAAATACCACGGAAAGTATGGTTGGATCAAGCGAATGAGATTTTGAAACAAGAAAATGTAAAAAAATGAGAAATGTATGGATGTAGAAGAGGTAAAGGATGGGTGTCGCGATAGGAAAATCTTGCGCTCTGCTCTCTCTCTGTCTACCCTGCCAGGGAAAAGGCGTGATGGTATGTGTGGATTTCGTAGTTAGTAAATGTTGAAATAGGAGGAATCGTACGAAATAACACATAGACGTAAAGAGGCCGAAATATGTACATAAGTAAAAAAAAGCAGGCGTTACGGCCTCTGTAGATTCCAACAAGGAAACGAAGTGGTAGTTGTATGTATACTGTCGGTGTTCTAAGAATTCAGGATTGAATTATAAGTTTTTTGTTAATGTACTGTATGAAGTTCTCAGTGGTTTCGATTCGTGGTTACGTCACTGGTTTAAGGTTTGATGGTTTTCAACTACGGGTATAATTAGTAGTTAAAATATTAATTTATTTATTTAGGATAAAATAATAAAACATACACGATTTGAGTTTTATTAAAATAATTTGATTTATTTATGAGTATGTACTATTAAAATCATCAATTTTGTACCTCTCTGCAATATGTAAGAAAATATAATATGTGACATACTCGTATATGTGGCAAGGTACGTGAAAAAGAATATTTTCAAAATATATAGTAGCTATTCTTTGCTTTACGCGATTAACTGGTTCTAGGAAAATCGGGTGGCTAGAAAAACGTGTAAGATGAATTGATTTTAATCTGGGTGAGATTGGTTCCACACGAAAAAAAAATGACCCTAAAAATGACAAATAAAAACAATTTGATATTATTTTTATTTTCAATTAGAAAACCTACATAGCTTTCAATCGGGTAAATTCAAATTGGTGTTTCATATATGTTTTCTTAATTTTATTTCAATTGGGTTATAGTGAAATCGCGTTTAGTGGGATCGCGTAAAACGAAGAATACGTATTTAATGTTAGAATCAAGCTTTGTTATGTTAACCCATTCTATTCGCAAGCCCCAAGATTAATTCAATAAGTCTTCAGGTTTCAATTTGTTTTAATCTTGTAGTAGAAAAGCGATGAATCGTTGAGGAGCTGATTTATAAGTGGGCATTAGACAAATATTGGAAGAAAAAATATTTTAATCACCTTTGTAAATTAATGTGAGCTGGTTTTACCACGTTTAGCCATGTACACTAAGAACTCAAATAAATAAATTACGAAAAAGCTTTTGACTCAATAGAAGTATAGGTTATAATGAACACTATAAGATTTTTAATTTAAAACACTTAAACGCTAAACGCAGGTTTCGGGTCGATTCTCAACGATGACCAAACAAAAATATCTCATTTTAAATATTCCACACCTTTTTTATTATACTTTCTTTATAAACAGTACAACCTAGTGTATTTATTGACATGTTAAAATCACTTCCAGCCAACCAGAAAGATGTTATATAGATTCAAAGTGAAAACTAGACAGGAACCCTTTGAAATAAAATTGGGTATCAAAGGTAATTGAACTCTTAACCGTCTGTCGGAAGACAGACTTATTAACTAGGCAACGAAAGTCATCAACTGACTAAATATTTGTCATTATTTATAAATATGTATAAAAAGTGCATCTTTTGCAACACGCTTCCATAAAATCACTGAAAAATTATCCATAAGTAAAGGATATGACATATCCTTTACTCTTATACTGGAATAAATTTTCAAGTCATTCCTATAAGATTTGGAGCTAAATATATTATATATGGAGTGCGGTTAAATTGAGGTTCGGATGCTGGGTATTCTCTATGCGCTATGGAAATCAATGAGTGTAGATTACTAAGGTGATACTTCCGAATGCATATTGACAGGTGGATGCAGATAATCTTAAATGGAGACCACTAAATCAAAATAATTAAACAGCCGGATTAAACTGGGTGTATTGTAGATGGCGAGTGCGTGGGAGGAAAGCTGTTTGGAAAAGGTTTACGTTTTGCTGTGTAACGACACAGGCTAAAGATGATGATGATTTGATATATACATACTATCACGCCATTTCCCTATCGAGGAAAGGAGAGAGAACAGAGCGTCAGATTTTCCTATATCGACACACATATTTCGCTTCTTCCACATATATACACTATACACCTTTTTATACAACTCGTACAAATTTTCTTACTTCTCATCATTGTATACGGTGCAACCTGGCGATGTTTTGCAAACTCTTCTAACAAACCAGGTCTTAAATAAGCTTTAAGTGAAAACCAGGCTGAAACCCTTTTAAAAAAAATGGGTACTAACAGGACTCGAACCTGCTACCCTCAAGTTGCAAAACATAGATCTTACCAACAAGGTCACGGAGGTCGTCGGGGGGAGGTCGGATTATTTAATTCCTTTGTCAAAAAAATCTACTTAACTTGACAAGTTGTAAGACCTTGTTACGAGTATGTATCACATGTGTCAACCCTTACTTACTGTAGTCCCTTGGCTTAACAGCCTTCGTTACAATTTTCTTCATACACTCATTAAATATATATTTATCAAATAAATTGAGAATGCTGAGAAAATGCTGAAGTGGTTGTAACTAACTGGATAATATTTAATATGGTTTTACTATTCAACTTTTATTATCTCGTCATGTTTTTATGTTTTAAAAGATGTAATAGATCGATAAAATACTTAATAGCTTAATGCTATTATTATTTAAACAATAATGAATTTTAAAAGAATTCGGGTTGTATCAGCTACGAATATGTTCTTTAACAATGATTTTTTTATCATTCACGAATGTTGGTCGAACTTTCGAATTTCTGACAAAGATAAAGTTAGATAAAAAAAGGAATATTAATAAACGTAACTAAAAGGGATAAAATATTATAACATTTTACGTCATAACTTAAATGTATGTATAAAAACATTGTGTACAGGCAGTTTTCGATGTACAATATCGCTATTTCGTACTTGTAAATTTACTAGCAACTAATTGAGGGTTGTATACGAGTATTAAACTAGCTACTTCTTACAGACTACGGGGTTAAATTATCGATATTGTAAAAACTCCACCACGTAAAAACTCCACCAAAGTTTACTAAAATTAAGACAAATGATAGTCTTACTAATACGAGTATACCTCCTTCAATTTATTAATAATACATCTTGGTAACTAGTTTCCACGTTTATATTTTGCATTAATGAATATTCTACCTATGTTTTTATTTTAAAACCAATTTTTTCAAATACACCGTTTCATGTTTTTTTATTGACTTAATGGTGGTCCAGAAAGTAATTTAGTATTTTTTAAGCCTAATTTTAACTATAATTTGGGTCAATAGTGGCTGAAAAAATGCGCTGATCGATTTCATTTTATTTATTTACATTTCATATAATTATACGAACAAATAGTATAGGTATATGAAATAAGACAAGCAAAATATAACTAATTAAAAGCGAACACTCAATTTACATGGATCCCGGTGTGTTGCCTATAATTTGTCGTATCCCCTCTAAACTAGTCTTTTGCCTGCATCTTACTGAGAACATATAAATGTGAAAAAATAGGTTGGTGCTTTTTACGGATTATTTTATACCTTTGTTACGAATTCTCGTTAACTTGACAAGTTGTGAAACCTTATCACAAGTCTATATTACGTGAGTCGACCCTTGGGTACTTTATCATTTCGGATAAATTAATAGACCATCCCGCAATCCCAATTAATCAAATTAAAATACATCCTTCACGTCAGGAATTAAGTTAGCAACGAACGACATATTATACGAGTATATTCGACAAATATGGAACGATTTTACGGACAACAGTTTACGTTCTTACATATTTTCAGGAACCAATTATGTACGAAAGTTCAAGACTGACTGTACTTTTATAACATTGTTACGTTAAAAACGTTCTACTGCCATTCATTTAAAACCAAAACAAAATCTCTTAACCTAATTAAGATAACGAGTCTAACGTGTTTAAATTTGAAATGAAATCACGTTCGCTTTGATTTTATTTTGTTTAAAAATTAAATAATCAGAAAGAAACGTAAAGGGAATAAGACCACAATTATGTTGTTTGTAGATAGAATGAGTAAAGAAAGGCTAACAACATAAATGCACACAATAAAGGACGATCTACGTTGCCTAGTTAGTTGGATCCCCGTGGGAGATTTGTTTTAAAGAATTCCAGTCTGGTTTTTACTATGTTAAAGGCTTCTTTAACATCTTTCTGTTTGGTTTGAAGATATCACTAATTTGCAGTAAATCCGTCAGGTTGTACAGCATACAACGAAAATATAGTACAAATACAGTTTAATACAAAAGTGAATGAGAATCGTGAGAGAAAGAAAGGAAGAGGAAAGTATGGTTGGATCAAGTGAACGGAATTTTTGAAGAAGTCTGAGAACCCGTAGGAGTTGTATCGTTAAAAAGATTGATCGATGTTGAGGAAGCGAAATATGTATGTTATGGTAGAAAATTCTGTGCTCTCTGCATACCACTATAAGAAAACAGCTTTGTGTGTACTATATTATAGAAATTAATATTAGACAAATTAGGTCTATGTTTTTCATAGGGAGGGGGGTGCATATTTCTTCATTTTTTCACTTCTGCAATGGTTTCATGACTTTGTTTAATTTTACTTGCGATTTTTAAACTTTTAATCCGAATTGCAGAATTACGAAAAAAAGTAGCCCGCCCTAACAGCTCTATGACCCCTCCATATTGGCGCTGCGCCACCTCTTGTAATGTTTGTTTTACAGAAAATATATTTATTAAGTTTTTAAGTTATTGTATTCCATATCCCTATTATTTCATTTATTTAATTTTAATATATCCTTCATCTTTATGTTTTCAATAACATTTTGACGGTTATCGTATCAATTTTAACATAACTTGAGGCGTATACTACGAGTATGTATAATTTTTTTATATTTTAGTTCCTTAAGGTGTTAACATTTATCATTTTATTTGAAGTTTTCTGTTGTTTTTCTCTTTCAAGTTATTTTGGAATGATCATTCAAAATCACAAAGTAAATAACGCGAACGTGTTTTAATCGAATTTTATTTATATAAATAAAATAATTTTATTCAGTAGTTGCAATTCTATAATGGCATACAAATTGACATTTTTATAGGTACTATTTGACTAATGGATATAAATAGACACTATAAAATAATACAGGGTCTTTCAAATGGAGTGGTTTTTAAATTCTTGGATAAAACACAGATGGCGTCACGAACTTGCCTGGGTCTTGTGACATTTGAGAAGTGTAATGTATGACATTTATAAAAATGGAGTCGTATACAATACAACAACGCGTTCAAATTGTTAAATTATTTTATGTATTGTAATCTCCGGAAACGGTGATGTTAATTGGCCACCAAGATCATGTGATCTGACGCCGTTGGACTATTTTCTCAGGGGTTACGTGAAAAACCACGTCTATAAAAATGACCCCCAATCAATTCCTTAGCTGAAGGACGAAATTATTCGTGTTATTGGTGAGTTAGAACCAAAATTATGTCAAAATGTCATCGAAAATTTTGACAAAAGAGTGGATACCTTTAGAGCTGCAAGAAGTGGACATTTGGCGGATATTGTTTTTTTTTGTATTTAAATGTCATACATTATACTTCAATAACCAATAAAAAGTTTTTTGAAATCAAAACAAATTGTGTGTTTTATTCAAGAATAAAAAAAAATGAATTAAAAAAACCGCTCTATTTGAAAGATCGTTTATTACCATTTATTTGACTAATGGATATAAATATACAGTATAAGATAATATTAGCATTTATTTGACTAATGGATATAAATAGACACTATAAGATAATATTACCATTTATTTGACTAATGGATATACTCGTAAATATATACTATAAGATAATATTACCATTTATTTGATACTCAAATGCACATAAATGTGTGTATGTGATGATTTAGGAATACAACTGACTTTAGGTTTAATTTTTAATTAATATAATTTTTGTATTATACCTTAGATTATTATTCAAACATAATTTGATAAGGATTTTATTTTAGAAAAAAATAACAGCTTTATGTAACTTAAACTCGATAGAATTTGTCAGATGATACTACTGACTTTAGCATATTACAAAATATCATCCAAATCTGTAGCAGGAATATTTTTGATTAAAACTCATTTCCCACCTTGTATAGTATTCGCGGTAATGGAGTGAACATGTTAAATTTTAATTAGGAAATTAGACACCAGACACCTACCTCTCTGCAGGGACGGATTCTCATAGTGGATCTCGAGCATATAGAAAGTCACCCCACTGGGCTCTCCCAGGGGAATACCGACGTGTGACGGGAACATTTCACCTGGAATATAGAGGAAGAGGTGGAATAAATGTTGCCATGTTCGACGATGCTTTATTAAAATAAATTACTGTACCTGAGCAATTTTTAAAATTGACCTTATGACTTCCAAAAGTAATCAACATTTTTTTTATTTTTACAATCGACATTCAATTTATGTATTTATTTTATTTATTTACATGACAAGTATATATATGGAAAAAACGCTGTAAGTTTCCAGCCTGCATAAGTTAGAGCGTGTATGGACAGATATTACGCCGGTCACGCCCACCGCATAATCAGGCTATGTTGCAGTTATAATTTAATACCTTCACCTTCAGCAGTACTTTAATAACAGTCGATAGAAATGTATTGTTTCGTTATATTCTGAAACGCTAAAAATTGAATATCGCGCGGTTATCAAGTTTCTTTAAAAAAAGAGATAAAAGTCCGGTAGTTATTAAACGACGTTTAGATAACACCAAAAACATATATAATATAAGGCAATCCCTTTCAACTAACCAGAAAGAAATTAAAGATACTAAATATGTCACGGAGGTATCGTTCATTTTATGTTAAACATATTGTGAAATATTACAGAGCATCTACAGTTTATCAACTTGATTTTTTTTTTCATAAATGTATTAATTAATTACCACCGCGGTTTAGAAACAGAACTTTTTTCATTTGAAAATTATGTTTTTCTTTAGAAGCTTTGCATTTACTCTAAAAAAAGAAATAGTACTTGCCTGACGATAGGCTGCAGCTTAAATCTTCTAAAATATATTTAAATTCAATCTGTCAATACTGTGTTTTTGTTGAAGTACAACAGCTTTCAAAATGAATGAATACATGCAACGATGTCACTAATGTCTGGACTAATATTTTTCCTCAACCACCAGGGATTTTTACCTATAATCCTATCTACTCACCCCAAAAATGGATCATGTATTTTTCAACATTAACTTATCTTTGTTACCAATTTAAACAATTCTTGACAAATAAATATAAAACTCTTAATTTCAAATCAGTCAAGTTACGTCTTTAATTCACAATTTGCCTTCCCTTTCCACAATTACTTCCTTATTCCATGGATATAATTTTATTGCTGAAATTTATATTGTTTATGAATGTTGTACAAATTGATAAAAAATGGAATAATTTTTGCGTCCCTGCAACTTCCTTTATTTCATTTTGTCTGGTTGATTGGAAGAGATTGGCAATGCATCCGTCAAATCGTTTTACAATGGAATATTAAATAAACAAATAAATTATGCAACTGAATAATATCAGTGTTGCAATGGCTTATTAAAAAATAATAAAAACGAGAAATTACTTCAGTGTTGTGTGGCGATTAAAGGGTTAAATACAACGATATATTTTTCATGTCACAGGAAAATCCATAAAACAAATATATTATGGTCTCCATGGGAATAACTGTATCAAAGAGTAAATTCTCGATGTAGTGAGAATTTAAATATATCCTGTAAAATTTTATTTATGGTTAAGATTTACACTTACAAAATTGATGGTTGTGACACAAAAACTACACCAATAATATATTTACGATAAAATAATGATATATTTCCGATATAATAATAATATTGTATATTTATGATAAAATAAGGATAACTCTTAAACCTGGTCTAGATAAGACTAGGGTACTGGTTCCAGACGCGATATTTGAAAATAGCATAACATAATTCAAAATCCCCTCCCAATATCCATTCAGCATGCCGTATATTTTTTCAATATCCGTGACACACCACGTTAACGAGGGTTTTTGTAAATTAAAATAACCAAAAATTATTTAAAGTTTAATTTTGGGCAAGAGAGATTGTCAGGTAAGGTATTCTCTCTATTGAACATTTATTTTCGAAAAAAAATAATCGAAACAATTATTGATGTTTTGCTGTCCTGAAAGCTCGATAAATAAAGCTATAAATGTTTGACATTTTACTTTTTATCATTGACATTGATTTATATTGCAAGGTTAAGTGACAGCATAACCCTATTTTTTTTAAGACCATGGAGGGGAAGTGTATTTTTTAGATAGTTAAAAAGATCACATATTTTAAAATAACACGTACACATCAAGTAATACTACTTGAAACTGAAAGTGTTATTTAAAATATGTCCCCTTATTGCGTTATAAAATGGGTGCCTCAGGTGCCAAAATACCTCGTCTCGACCTTGTTCTTAAATATAGAAAGAAAATAGAATGGTGAAGAAAAATAAAAAAATATACTTAAATATGTATACCCAAAAAATTAGACAAAGGTGAATGGTGCAGTTGACTGTACACAGGCATGATAATAAGTCGACAGCGCGCTGAGGCTATTTAAAAATTAGACAAAGGTGAATGGTGCAGTTGACTGTACACAGGCATGATAATAAGTCGACAGCGCGCTGAGGCTATTTAAAAATTAGACAAAGGTGAATGGTGCAGTTGACTGTACACAGGCATGATAATAAGTCGACAGCGCGCTGAGGCTATTTAAAAATTAGACAAAGGTGAATGGTGCAGTTGACTGTACACAGGCATGATAATAAGTCGACAGCGCGCTGAGGCTATTTAAAAATTAGACAAAGGTGAATGGTGCAGTTGACTGTACACAGGCATGATAATAAGTCGACAGCGCGCTGAGGCTATTTAAAAATTAGACAAAGGTGAATGGTGCAGTTGACTGTACACAGGCATGATAATAAGTCGGTAACGCGCTGAGGCTATTTAAAAATTAGACAAAGGTGAATGGTGCAGTTGACTGTACACAGGCATGATAATAAGTCGGTAACGCGCTGAGGCTATTTAAAAATTAGACAAAGGTGAATGGTGCAGTTGACTGTACACAGGCATGATAATAAGTCGACAGCGCGCTGAGGCTATTTAAAAATTAGACAAAGGTGAATGGTGCAGTTGACTGTACACAGGCATGATAATAAGTCGGTAACGCGCTGAGGCTATTTAAAAATTAGACAAAGGTGAATGGTGCAGTTGACTGTACACAGGCATGATAATAAGTCGACAGCGCGCTGAGGCTATTTAAAAATTAGACAAAGGTGAATGGTGCAGTTGACTGTACACAGGCATGATAATAAGTCGACAGCGCGCTGAGGCTATTTAAAAATTAGACAAAGGTGAATGGTGCAGTTGACTGTACACAGGCATGATAATAAGTCGACAGCGCGCTGAGGCTATTTAAAAATTAGACAAAGGTGAATGGTGCAGTTGACTGTACACAGGCATGATAATAAGTCGGTAACGCGCTGAGGCTATTTAAAAATTAGACAAAGGTGAATGGTGCAGTTGACTGTACACAGGCATGATAATAAGTCGACAGCGCGCTGAGGCTATTTAAAAATTAGACAAAGGTGAATGGTGCAGTTGACTGTACACAGGCATGATAATAAGTCGACAGCGCGCTGAGGCTATTTAAAAATTAGACAAAGGTGAATGGTGCAGTTGACTGTACACAGGCATGATAATAAGTCGGTAACGCGCTGAGGCTATTTAAAAATTAGACAAAGGTGAATGGTGCAGTTGACTGTACACAGGCATGATAATAAGTCGACAGCGCGCTGAGGCTATTTAAAAATTAGACAAAGGTGAATGGTGCAGTTGACTGTACACAGGCATGATAATAAGTCGACAGCGCGCTGAGGCTATTTAAAAATTAGACAAAGGTGAATGGTGCAGTTGACTGTACACAGGCATGATAATAAGTCGGTAACGCGCTGAGGCTATTTAAAAATTAGACAAAGGTGAATGGTGCAGTTGACTGTACACAGGCATGATAATAAGTCGACAGCGCGCTGAGGCTATTTAAAAATTAGACAAAGGTGAATGGTGCAGTTGACTGTACACAGGCATGATAATAAGTCGGTAACGCGCTGAGGCTATTTAAAAATTAGACAAAGGTGAATGGTGCAGTTGACTGTACACAGGCATGATAATAAGTCGACAGCGCGCTGAGGCTATTTAAAAATTAGACAAAGGTGAATGGTGCAGTTGACTGTACACAGGCATGATAATAAGTCGGTAACGCGCTGAGGCTATTTAAAAATTAGACAAAGGTGAATGGTGCAGTTGACTGTACACAGGCATGATAATAAGTCGACAGCGCGCTGAGGCTATTTAAAAAAACTTAACTATAAGACGGAAAAAAGTCATTAGTTATTTTGAAGCCAACAACTTTATTTAATTTTTTTTTAAATATTGAAAATATGTGGCACTCGGCAAAATAGTTTTTGTGCCCCGTGGTGTACTCGAGACACCCTCTACCAGTTATCCTTCATACTATCCTCAAAGTTAAATAGGTTTCGAATTAAAATAAATGATCATTTTCCTTGACGAAGAGTTCGAAACTTGAGACAGAGTAGTAACGTCGTAACATATTAGTGGAATTTACGAAGTAAATTTTATAAGTGTAATTATGGAGTTCAGCACAGTAAAATAAAAAAAATAATGAATCTACTTACTGAGTTATTTGAAACCTTCTATGTTTTGATTCTTTAAACGAATTTTAGAATTAATACTATTAAAAAAAAGCAAACGAACGATGCTACAAACGAAAAATACATTTCTCAAGTTCGATATCTCAATAGTTTGTTTTCTTCAGATACTAATCCATAAAGCCACATAATATTAATTTGTTCTTTTCTAGTTACAACAGTATTTACAAACTGCAGGAGAGTTTTTCGTCATTGATATAAAATAACTTTATTTTTTTTAAATTTACCTTACGGAATAATATTACAAAAACGTACGTAGCCCTACGCAGAGCCTGTAGATATTTGAGGAAAGTATTAAAGGATAATTCTCATTTCAGATATTGTCATTATTCTAACGTAATGTTCACATTTCTCGGAAACTCTTAAAATACTGTATAAAAAGATTTTAAGAACAATCAATTCGTAAGTTTCTTCATTCCGAGAACAAAGCTTAACCCATCTTTTACTGTGCTAAAAATATCCGCAAGCTCAAAATTAATCAAAAGTTTAATTAATCAGATGTCATAAAACTTGTCAAAACAGGAAAATCTTTTGAGCTACTATTTGAGCCACTGAGAAAATCTGCCCACAAGATACTTTGCCCAAGTAGTAAAAAGAAAACCGAAGTTGTGTAGCAAAAAAACCTTAATTTAGTTTTGAACATTTGCAGGCGCATAACACATATAATTGTGTGAATTCGTATAACAATGGTATTTAATTGCAAATATTATATATTGCTTGCGTAATTTTCAATTTGAACTGCCAATCTTGAACAAAAAATAATCTAAGAGCGGCATTTATAGATAGACGATCGAAACGTTCACGTGCTAGTTTTTTTGCGAACTCTCTTAAGAAAACTTACCATTGAAAAAGTTTTCCAATGATGCGGGCTCCCGTAGAAAGAATGACTTAAATAAGTATTTATTTTTACAAATGATTGATAAATGAGGCCGAGCATCGACATTTATTCTTTACTTAAGACAAAAGGAAAAAACGTTTTTTTTTTATTTAGTTCGAAATTTGAATATTACATGTTAGTCACTTTTCTTTTAGACTGAAGATCTAACACCATAAATTAATCACAAACATTTTTATTACTCTATTGTTAATAGACAAAAAAAAATAAAAAAAAAATAATTACCTGTTTTTTTACCGTTCACTAATCAAATTTTTTTTTGTACTATATGATACACACGTAATATTAAAATTATATTTTTTTACTAACATTGCGTTTGATTTCTGTGTGTTACCATATTGCAAAAATAAGGAAAAAGTGGATATACGAGTAGGTGATTGCATAGCACCATTACATTCCTGATGGTGTCAGATTTAGTTTGGAAATATATGGCTTTTAACTTTTAATCCATGTACGCACTTGGTGTAATATGACCATAGTGTAATAATCCAACGGTATAGAAATATGACCATAGTGTAATATTTCTACACCGTTGGTCTTCCAAAAGAGGTGTTTATTCTCTATGCTAACGCACTCCGTAATCCCTCAAAAATGGAGAAAACAAGATTTGATCGATTTGTACGTTGATTTCCAGCTGATAGTGAAGCGTAATTTGAAAATTACGACGAAACCGAAGCAGATATGTGTATTCGTAATATTCAAATTGTGCTTATTATTCTGTGGATTGAGGGTGGTGTAAGAGAACAGGTAACTTGTGTAGAGATAATGTCCAGCAGTGTAAGACCCAATGATCGAGTCGCGTGACCTAACCCGCTAGGAGTGGCGTGGCGTATAGTCAACAAAATAAGGTTTGAACTAGGGTAAACTGCATAAATACTCGTATATTATACAAAAGTAGAACTTGGCTGAGTAGCCTCTTGGTAAGTAAGAAGAGATCTATTTTATACTATGAATTACATAGTCGACAAGCATTCATTGTACATATTTCCTGTAGGTTTGCAATCTATCGTTCTTTAACTAATGTTCTGAACATTTTGTTCGTTAGCTCACTAATTGAGCGACCGAACAGAATGTTCAGAATTTACAGAGTGAAAGCACTTGATTTTAATATACAGTAGACTCATCAGATTATCCGGGGTGCGAGGGATAAAATTAAGGCGGATAAAAAACTTCAGATAATCATCACAAAGTGAATACACACCTTAGTATTTTAAGTTATCAATGTTCAAATTTTTTTTCGTTCGCTCATAAAGTGAAAGTGACCTTAATATTAAAACTTACTAATGCTCTCAACATTTTGTTCGCTCGATCAAAAAATTAAAATGCTCTTGAATGTTTTAATTTGAACATATTTCAACTAACCTTTGGATCCAATGGCCCATGCAGCAATAGGTGTCAGGCAGACGGCCCAGTCACGTGGTATGTCCGGTCCGTAGACTGCGGGATCCTGGGACCAGCGTTCCCAGGAGGGCAGGTCCTGCGGCGGCGGCGCAGCGCATTCGTGCAGTACCATGTGGCGGGCGGCGGGACCGGCGCGGGCCATCCAGCCCACGGCGTGTCGTTTACCTTGCAGCTCCGGGGCCCGGAACACGCGGCACCAGAATGTTGTAGCCATCTTTTCTGGTATGACCACCTGAGAAATATCATATATAATTTATTAAAAATCGATGATGATTATTTTTTTTTGTAAGCGAGCGAATATCATTAAAAAACAGGAGAAACCTCTACAGGTTTTTCAAAGTCGAATAATTAAGGCTTTTCTTGATCAATACATAAATGAGAATAAAAAATTGTGGATTCATATATAAAGGCTGACAACACAGATCCGACCTTCCTTTTTTAATGGTCACACTTTAATATTACATCTTAAATAAGATATTAACGCACCCTACAATAAACAAAATAAATGGGGTTTATATCCCTTATTGCTTGACAAACTTTTGTTTAATGCGTCGGACAATTATTTACGCCATCGTGAATTACGATTATTTTCGGTGCCCTATTTCTGAATTGAGGTATTAAAAGCGTTACCACTCGCACACGTTGAACGACTTTCCGAATTCAGTATCCTCCTAAGCTTTGTAAGCATAGCTGAGCTACTTTATAGGGTTGCGTGAGTATCATAAATTGAGATATTCATTAAATGATAGCATCTAAACATCGTTAAATTTCTGTCAGGTTTTTCCTTTCTTTTGAAAGAAACTTGATGACCGCGCAATATTACATTTTTATCACTTCAAAATATAACGAAACAACTTCTTATATTGGCTCTAGTTGACATACCACTGAGGGTCGAGTTATCAAATGTTAACTATAACATCGCCTGACCGCGCCACTTTTGGACCTTAGTGGTATATTTGTTTTATGAAGAGCATAAGAGAATACGTGTTAGCTGACAGACAAAAAGAGACGCCACCAAAATAAATATACGGTTATATTGTATTCTACGAAGGTTTTTGTTCACTTGAAATTGATGATACTGAATTTTCTCTCAAAAATAAAAACAGTATTTACTTAAACTATGTTATATACACAAAATATTTACTGTAAATATTGTATACATTTTTGCATAAAGTTATGCTCTGCTAAAAATGAATAAAGTTGATGTACGAGTACTAGAGATTCACGAATAAGTAAAAAAAAAACGCATATCATAAAAAATGGAAATATTACAAGTACTCAATATAAACTTTTATGACCGTTTCAAACTATATTCCAACTAAAAAGCATTTTTACTTAGAAAACACAAGTCGTAAAATATTCACAAATTTATGTAAAAAAATTCATCTCCCGAGAAAAAGATAAAATACTCTTGCCCTGTCCAGTAGGCGTCTATTAACCCGCCATTGTACTGAGCCCGACAGTAAATTTTAAAAGAAATATTTTAACGGGAACCGGGTAATTGAATATGAAATGTATTGTATTAAAAGTGTAAAATGGTAATTCCTTGTAATTGTATAAAAGGGTTAAAATTTAAATGAACAAAAATGTTAAAACTAAAAGATAAAATGTAGATATGGTTTTGAAAAATATGTAAATACTAATGGATTTTTTATTGAAATTAATTAATTCATGTAAAATCGAAAACAAGAGTAAAGAAAATGTATCTTGTTCAATAAATTGAATTTATAATGAAAAAGATCATAAATACCATATATTGTAAATTTAAGAATGTTGGAGAAGTAACGAATGTTAATTTATGTTATTTTGACAATCAATGTCAAATCTATGAAAACTTAGATAAAATAACCAGAATAGGGTAAATCAGGAGAATAACACCAGGAGAGAGTATAACCAGGAGAGAGTATAACCACATGAATAATACCAGGATATGGTATAACCAAGAGAGGGTATAAATGGTGGAAATTATATGTATGTGGGGAAAAGTCAGGAATTTTACATGGCGGAAAAAAAATGTATAATGTTTTAAAAATTGTATATTCTTTCAAGTACTCGCCAATCTAAATATTTTTTCTTGCATCTTCGAAAATACTCGTACTATAGTTTCACTATGTGGTGCCATGTTTTATGTAAAAGGAAAAATAAGTAAATAAAAATCTTATTTTATATTTTTGTGTTCACCACAGTTTTTTTTTTGGGTATACTACCGGTTTCTAAGATCACCGTCTTCATCGTCAGGTAAAAATAAACTAAATTGCCAAAAATAATATTTTTTCTCGGTATATTGGTCACCCTGTGTTCTTTCGCACCTGTATATCGTTGACTAGCTTGCAAAAAATTGTTTATTCGTGTCGTGTAAGGGGCAACTAATCTCGGAGTGACAATCGACCGTGGCCTAGAAATCATTTCTTATATTAGACCGTCCTTGCTAAATGCGAGAAAGGTACTCGTATTTCTAACTGTTGCGCGTTTGGCGAAGCCCATATGGAGCCTACTGTTCCGTATGAGAAGACTACTGTAGAGCAATATTTTTGGGAATTGTGCGTTACATAACGAGATGCTGGGCCCACAGAAGTTGGCTCTCAGTTGTCAAGAGGATGCTGATCGGCGGTCAACGGTGAGCGTTGTTGGCTATCGCTAGGGCTTATACGACAAGCTTAGAAGCACCCTCGATCTTAACGGAGTTAGCTCCGTTGGATCTTGAGGTCCATTATCCTTCTCGATAAGAGTCAACCCGCGAGTATAGGTGACGTACACCTTCATCCCTTGACCCCTCACATGATCATTTAAGCCTGCCTAGAGGATCAGTTGTCAACTTGGCCACATCGTTGGTCGTCCTCCTCTGTAAAAGACAGACATTAAAATTATTTCCTTGCATCAGGTCGTGCCTCGGCACCCCGTGGGTGTATCCAAACTATTGTAGTACACTATTTATCTCTGGCCACTGGCCTGGCAAACTCTCTAGCTTCAATATTTTCCCCTCACACTGTTGTTATTTTTTTGGCCATCTGGCTCAATCTGTAGATCATATTCTGTGGTACTGCGATGATAATCGAGTTAATAATTTCCGAAGGGAACTCTATTCAGCCTAACATCGGTTCATCTTCGGACCGATTGGCTACTCCGATTTAGTGACGTTAAAGAATAATTTTGCTGCATTTGAAAGTAAGTAAAATTGTTTAAGCCACTTCATAAGTACGAGTATATTTATTGTACTGTCAGTCATTTTTCTTTTTCCGTGATGTCGGACCTTAAGTCCGTCATCACTACTATCCTTTTCAAACGCAAGTGTATCACCGCCAGAGAAGTCCATATGGGCAGTTCCTTCTCCATCACTACGTGACGTCACGCTCCTAAAATATGTCATAGCGGCATTATGTACGCGAAAACAAGACTAGAACTTAAAAAAAAAATTGGGTACCAACGAGAATCGAGCCTGCAACTTAATTAGGTCATTGACTTGTTGTTTGCATTTTGATAAAAAAAGCACAGTGTGATAATGATAGTCATGAATCACTAGGCAAGTGCCCATCAGTTGTTAAAGAGCGTGGTTGGGAGACAACATTACCTTCGGAACCAATTTTACCAACTAGGCGTTTTAACAACTAGACTACGGAGGTCGTAATATACATTTAACAATGAATTCAATGAACCGCACATGTGCCGACTTCACAACAATAAAACCCCGTTGTTTTGGAATTCCTTTATCCACTTTTATTTGTGTTTCTTTCGAATACGTTTTCTATCTTTTTTTTATCTTATTTGCCTCAATATGTGAGAAAAAAACTACGAAAGAGTTCTTCAAATATCTAATTTTGGCAGTGGTGTGCAAGACTCGGTTCGCGAGCGTTCATGCGTTCAGCATTTATATAACCTAAGCCAGGGGCGGGTTGAGCAAACCAAGTTGAGTTTGTTAAAAGCTTTGATAAATTGAACATTTAAGACAGTAAGTAATACCTCATTAAATTCTAAAATTGAGATAAACCCGAATTCGTAATTCGACCTTAATACTAAATTTAACCAATTTTCACTGAAGAAATTAGAATTTACATATATACATATCATCCCGCCGTCTCCCTTGCGGAGTAGACAGAGAGAACAGATATCCAAACTTTTTTATTCAATCACGCAACTATCATCTCCTCCATAGTCATACATCTGTATTATTCTTATTTCTCACTTCACCCTCTTTTGACATCCGGTCTATTTGATTCAGCCATGTTTTTCTCGGTCTACTTCTTGCACGCACATTTTGCACTTCTGACTTATATACTCACTTGGCCATTCAATATATCTACGTGTTCAAATCACGTTAAATATATTTTCTTAATCTTACTTGAAACATTATTTTATCCATGAATTAATTTCAGATGTCTTTTTTCATAAATTGACACTCCACAATTTTATCTCAGTGTTTACATCTAAAGATAAATTTAAAACGAATTTGTCGTAGCTTCCTTAAATAAGGGAGTTACGCGGTTTCATTAGCTCACTTTAAACATGGAAGCGTATGAAGAGATCTGACTATGGATAAAAAAAACGAAATTTTAAGGTTAGAAATTAGTATTAAGTATTAAGGCCGAACTATGAATTCTGTCTAAAACTAAAATTATTATCGATAATAATGTGCTATTTTGGCAACGTCTATTTTTTATTTTATATCTTGTTCCCTTTGGACGGTCTTCAGAGCGTTCTGGATATATCTGGAAGATAATTATTATAAGAGTAAATAATAATCAAACTGAAAATGTTTTTAGATTTACTCACAAATAATTTATAATTGATATTATTATATGTATTAATTTTTTTTGCTTAATTATTTCAATAATTAAGGAGCGCTATTTGACTAAGTTGGTCCTGGTGCAAGGAGAGTTTTAACCTCCAGTGAGAACGTCCCCCTACAATAACACGAGAAGAACAGCCCTAAGAGTGGTGGTACCAGAAGGGTAGAGAGAGGAAAATTCAATCTCGCAGCTCGTCACAGGGTTTTGGGTCGGATCCGTTTATTTACAAATTTTCCTTAAATAACCTTAGTAGTGCCCTAGTACTTAACACGTTAAAAGGTTAAATAGATAAAGGACAATTTTAAGGTGTTTTTTGACGTAAGCTTTTGACCTATTTTTCACTAATAAATTCCTAAATTTTAACTAAGCTTTTCAGTGTTGGCTTTACAGTAAACTTTTATGAGCATCTTTAAACAAACATTTTAAACCACATAGTTTTTCTTGAATGGTTTAAATACTTCCTGTACGTTTTTAATGAAGCATTTTCTTGATACGCGCCACAAAACTCGCATTCAATATACGAGTATATGTTATTTTAAAGCATTTCTGTTTTCCTTAATAACTTAATTTTTTTACAATTGAATATATAAAAACGTACACTACTTTCAGTACTGTGCTATTTTTTTCAGTATATTATATTGTCTATCAATTAAAAATTTGTTAAACAATTTGTAACAAAGCTCGTTCAAGGGTGTGCGAAAAAAGTAGCTAAATACTTGTTGATTGTTATACTTACATAGCTAACAATCCGGAATAAATATACTTAAATATAGAATATTTATTGTAATTTGTTTTATCAAACACTGTTTATTCTCCTTTATGTAACGGTATAACTCTACTGGTTTCAAGGTTTTCACCTCATCATCATGAGAGCACAAATAAGATCTTCTTGAAATCTTGTTTGTGCTACTCTGATGATGAGGCGAAAATCTAGAAACTGGTAGGGTTACACCATTACATAAAGTGGAATAAACAGTGTTTGATAAAATAAATTACAATACCTTTAAACTATTTTAAAAGACTTTTTAGAGATAATTGAAAAAAAATATTATATCACCCTTATGTCTATTTCTTTTCCATTCCTTTTCTATTCCTGTCCCTTTTTTGATATTTGTCATTTTGTTGAACTCAAATTAGTCCCACGATTACTTAAAAATTCTTATGGATTTAAAAATAATAAACAAAACTTAAACTGGTTGATTAGATGAAATAAATCCAGCAGATGTTTCATGCATAAAAAAACTACTATACTCGTATGTTAAATAAAGGATACATTTTAGAAACTACTATACTCGTATGTTAAATAAAGGATACATTTTAGAAACTACTATACTCGTATGTTAAATAAAGGATACATTTTAGAAACTACTATACTCGTATGTTAAATAAAGGATACATTTTAGAAACTACTATACTCGTATGTTAAATAAAGGATACATTTTAGAAACTACTATACTAGTATGTTAAATAAAGGATACATTTTAGAAACTACTATACTCGTATGTTAAATAAAGGATACATTTTAGAAACTACTATACTCGTATGTTAAATAAAGGATACATTTTAGAAACTACTATACTCGTATGTTAAATAAAGGATACATTTTAGAAACTACTATACTCGTATGTTAAATAAAGGATACATTTTAGAAACTACTATACTCGTATGTTAAATAAAGGATACATTTTAGAAACTACTATACTCGTATGTTAAATAAAGGATACATTTTAGAAACTACTATACTCGTATGTTAAATAAAGGATACATTTTAGAAACTACTATACTCGTATGTTAAATAAAGGATACATTTTAGAAACTACTATACTCGTATGTTAAATAAAGGATACATTTTAGAAATATTCTGTACTTTTTTGGAAAATATATTACAAAGAAGCCAATTGTTAGCACTCATATAATATGGTATAATGACAATTGTTAGCACTCATATAATATGGTATAATGACAATTGTTAGCACTCATATAATATGGTATAATGACAATTGTTAGCACTCATATAATATGGTATAATGACAATTGTTAGCACTCATATAATATGGTATAATGACAATTGTTAGCACTCATATAATATGGTATAATGACAATTGTTAGCACTCATATAATATGGTATAATGACAATTGTTAGCACTCATATAATATGGTATAATGACAATTGTTAGCACTCATATAATATGGTATAATGACAATTGTTAGCACTCATATAATATGGTATAATGACAATTGTTAGCACTCATATAATATGGTATAATGACAAAAAATAATAACAAACATATGTAAAATTTAGAAATGTAATATTTTCTATCATATAAAATATAATTTTATTCCTCATTTTCCATCCCTTAATGCCCTAGGTCGGATGCTGCCTGACCCTGTCTTGCATCAACTTGGTCATTTTACGTTACAGTGTAGGTTAAATTTGTTTTCATGCATTTTTTTCGTCCGCTTTCCTTGTGTAAGTTTGTCTAAGGTAATCCACGGCACACCTTCCTTCCGGAGCCGCCCAAAAAAAATATTGAATATCGTGACTGGGATATAAATTGTCTTCGACCTCATTGATCGACTCATTTGTTTTAAGAACTATAGAAGTAGGCACTAACTCGCTGTCTATCTTCGTATGTATTGGCAATTCTACCGTACGCCGAGAGGTAACAATTACTCCTTAACAAACTTTTAATCAGTCAACAACTCTCCATTTTTTGTACTATCGAAATCGAACCCAAAATCGTCGTTTTGAAAATAAGAGTCTTACCAACTTGCCACGGATTTTTACCAACTTGCCACGGATCAGTGGTCCTGATTTCCGGGGGGAAAGGTTTAAAACCCCCTCGCAAATCGTCATATCCATAGATAGAAGCGAATCCCTTCTAAATTACTGTATTCTTATTTACAACTAAACTAGACAACCGTTTCCGTAAATACACTGTTTTTTTCTGTTCTTGTATGAATGTACCTGTGCGAAAAATATCTTATGGCTTTGCGGCCATCTCGCCCTTTATTGGTGGAAGTGTATGTATCTCGACTTGGGATGTCATGAGATGAGCTCAGACCTCGTGATAGATTTTCTTTTCAATATATTTCCATTGCCTTTAAATATATGTGTAGTTTAAGGATATATATGTACATACTATGTTGCTATCAATTAACCCTTTGGCCCCTTAAGTGCGGCTCTGGCACAAATATTTTCCCCTTTTGGCATTGACATTGGTAACTTAGAAATACAATTGCTGGATTTAAAAAACAAGGAAATATGGAGCTCTAAATTTGAACGTCTTTGTGTTGATTTGGAAATATTGGAGAAGAACAAATGTGAGCTTAGTTCACAACACAAGTGGTCTGCTTTGAAATACCTGGAGAAGGAAGACATGATCATCTTCAACGCCTGGAATAATATACCTGACTCTTATGATCAGTTGAAAAAACTCGCGTTTGCTATTCTTTCCCTTTTCGGTTCTACATATTCATGCGAACAATCGTTTTCAAGCATGAACTTTATCAAGAGTAAACTGAGAGATCGTCTTATTGATGAGAATCTGGAATCATGCCTAAAATTAAGAATAACAACATACAAACCTGGCTTACTTAAACTTTCCGAGGACATGCAAGGACATTGTTCGCATTAAGTGTTTATCAGTCATTGTCATGATTTAAATTTATGGATTCCTTAATTACATCATATTTTTTATCAAAGAATAAATTTTTTATTAAGTACGAAATCAAGTTGTATTCAGTGTACCCGTAATTTAATGAAGTGCTAAAATTATAATAAAGATTTGCTAAATTAATAAACAGATTTGGCTCTCAAAATGTTTTTTAATCGTTGTAATGTACATATTTGGCTCTTTGGCTACTAAGTTTGCCGACCACTGAATTAACCTATATTTATGTATGGTAATTATCAATAGAACTTTAAATAGCAAGATTTCTTTTTCCACATATATTTTCACTTTTGCGATAAAACAATTACTGAACCAATCTAAAAATAGCACACCGGTCTCCCAAGCTTTATATTGTGTTGCCAGTACATAGGAAGAAGATTATTATTATTTTTATTTGAGAGCGCACGATGAACTGCTCGGTAGACAACGCCGGGATTTATCTTGTGTCCGGTAGCGTTGCCACATAGTACGAGAGTTAGTCTGTCTTTCTATGTTTATGGCCAGGTGCTTGCTTTGCTTTTTGTGAACGTAGGCCCTGTTGGGAATTTCCTTCCAAAACAGACAAGTTTCGTCGTAATTAAACACTTGCCTTAGATCGTATCCACTCTCCTCAATCAATTCCTTAGGAAATGAGACAGCAGCTTCTGATATGCAGAGTTTTTCAGTTTATTTCTATTTCTAAACCTATGCAATCATCCCTTAGTTGCAGTAAATAGTGTCTGTTTGGTAAGGGTTTGATGGGAATGCTTCTCGAAGTGTTTGTATAGACTCAATGTTTGCGTTCACAAAATACTGTTGTCGATTGATATACGTTTTTTGCTTATAATTTCAATTTAAAAATGCAACGGTTTTTTCATTTTTATCAAGCATTTTTCACACGTTCCATTTGTGTATGTTTTACAGTTTGAGGACAACATAAAAAAAACTAGCATAAATTTCATTCTCTTTTTTGAAGACTTCTAGCAATCAAAAATTATTTCTTTTCGTATTAAATTTTAAGTTTTTAACTTCTTCCAATCACTTTAAGAGATCGCTTTTAGTGACGGAGTCACCAGCATCACCTTGCATTTTAGAGGTATCTATTGTAAATAAGGGTTAATTTTAAACACAAACACCGAGATACCAGGAACGATGCGATCACAGCGAGAGATGGAGCGCGGCAGATAATTTGAGTGACTTGAGATGAGATTTTGAATATTTGGTAGACCTGCCTTTATCGTTGGGGGTAGTGCAATATTTAAAATAATCGACAGAGATCAACCGCGGATAATTGAAAACGCGGATATAGATCACGCGGGTAGTGAAGGACTATTGTTCAAAATAATTAATCACAAATTTAATTAGAAACTTTTTAGTAAATATATATCTTAGTCTAGACTAAGTAAAAAAAGTTCATAATAAAACACTCAGTATCCAAGTTGTAAAGATAATTTTTTGAGGACATTCCACAACTACAAAACGAGATGAATTTACACAGTTTCACTTTATTTTAGTTTATCAAGACGTTTTTATAAAGAGATCTTTGACGCAGACGTGTCCAATAATTTTGCTTTGTTTTGTTCACTACATTTTCGCAGATAAAATAAAAGTTTTCAATTTCAACTTGTTTTTTGGTTTTGTTATTTCTTTGTCTTTACTTGTTTTTTGGTTTGACCTTTTCTTTGCCCGTACTGAACTTTGTACAGAAATTAAATAGATTTTCTAAAAATGTTAGGTATTTGAAAATAATTTTATATCAAAATTTAATTAATAATTTTAATTAGGACTCGGCAGAAGAAGGAAAAAAATACCCTTGAAAAATGCATGCATGGATAAAACTGATGTTTTAGGTAAAATGCAAAAAAGGGGCATTACTGTGGTTAGGACATGTAGAAAGAGTGAATGACGAAAGAATAAAATAATAGGACAATTGTAATTTGTTTTATCAAACAGTGTTTATTCCATTTTTTGTAACGGTATAATCTTACCGGTTTCAAGGCTTTCACCTCATCTTCAGGGGAGCACTACAAGACTTGTTTGTGCTCCCCTGAAGATTATGTGAAAGCCTTGAAACCGGTAGGGTTATACCGTTACAAAAAAAGTGGAATAAACAGTGTTTGATTAAACAAATTACAATGTCTTTAAACCTCCACAATGTTAATGCCTTAACTATAAATAATGTATAAAAGGACAATTTATTTAGCGTTGCTTAGAGAACAGCCTCACCTTAAGGGCGCTCTAACTCGGGAATCAAATCTACTATTATTGGATATACAAATGTACTGCATGACATTTAAAACATTAATGTTCAGCGCAAACAGCAGCAGATCGAGCCAAATAGTGTAGAACAGTTGGTAGTAATCAGGGGTTCGATGGAGAAAGAACACGCAGACAAGCTGCAAATACTGACGCTTCTTGCCCGATATACAATAGAACATGCTCATCAAATACTGACGCTTCTTGCCCGATATACTCGTACAATAGAACATGCTCATCAAGTACTGACGCTTCTTGCCCGATATACAATAGAAAATGCTCATCAAATACTGACGCTTCTTGCCCGATATACTCGTACAATAGAACATGCTCATCAAGTACTGACGCTTCTTGCCCGATAAACAGTAGAACATGCTCATCAAAAATCTGTTTACACAGTCATTTCCGACTTTTTTTAATAGGATGACAAACTAGGATGATTTGTGCCATCAAATTCAAGCCATAATGCAATTATGAGTCAATATAATAAAACTTTTTTTTTAAATAACAATTCAAGACCATTCAAAGTTTTCGCTGATTGAGCTTAAAAAAATTAACAATCGATCTAAATATAAGTGGAAAAGTTTCACGAAGAAAGAAAAAAAAAAACGTAACGTTCATTGGACACGACAAAGATAAGCGAGTTCAAAAATGCAGAATGTCAAATTAATACAATGGATGTTTTAAGTAAGATGGAGAAAGGAGCTTTAAGATGATTTGGATATGTGGAGAGAATGAATGACGAAATAATGACTAACTGAGTATACAAGTCAAAAGTGCAAAGTGTACATCAAAGAGGTAGACGTGATTGGATCAAGTGGACTAGATTTTGAAACAAGATAAAGTGAAAAGAGACACGAAGTATGTATTTAAGTATGTATGGAGCAGGTTTTTGGCTTTATATTATAAAATATAAATCGTTTGTTTGGCATACAATATTCATATCCATTTTCAAATTAGATGGGCATTGTCAGATAAAAAAGGTTTTTTAAGTAATGAAGATTAAATAAAAGGGCTAGTATTTGATTTATTTATCACATATTTACTTTCGGCGGAACGTTTTCAATGCATGTTATTTATATATTTTTTTAACGTTACGGTTATATTAAAATTTATATTTTTTGGCGAACAAATACCAAGACCGAGAAAGGTCATCAAAATATATGTTTAGGGAATCGATCGTTAAGGAAGAGATGATGATGGTTGTTGATAAATAAAATAACTTGTTAAATCGCAATGCGGAAAGAGAGAGTGTTTATTTTAATAGCAACGTAGGTATTTATATCTTTTTGTAATGTGCACGAGAGTGCGCTCGCGATATGCTTACATCTCGCTTCTGTGAATGCAGAAATGGTTTATTGTCGTATGTGGGTATTCATCTAAATACGGAACTGGTGAAATAGCCGTGGTGCGTTCTCTCTCTCTGGCGTGTGGTGCGGTCGCTTGGCCGGCGTCAATGGCCGGCATGTGACCTTCGGACTGTTTACTATAATTTATCGAGGAATCCGAAGGTCGTTTCATCGGTCATTGACCGTATGTATGCGACAATATCATGTGACGACCGCCACATATGTAAAACTGTTGAAAACAACCCTTCATGACCAACTTAGTAAGCCACAGTTCTTCCAGCCTGGAGATGGCGGGCTGGATTTCAGTTAGAACTCAGTTTTTTTAAAATGATTCTATACAAATTTTCCCTTAAGGCCTCTTTAACAACTTTCTGATTGATTGGAAGAGATTGCTATATGGCTATAAACTCACCAGGTTGTACTGACTACAACTAAAATATAATACAATGCAATATTACAAGATTTCTGAAATATTCAAGATGTCAATATCTTAGTTTCCATTTAATAGGGACTACCAATTCATCAGCACAACTCTTGAAGAGTTAGTTCTATCAATTAAATTTTAAATAATTCTCGTATTGTATTACTCTTTTTTTGCATAGAGTGCAATCTGGAGGATTTATTGCCGTGTAAATTTTTTTCTAACCCACCTAAAATATGTAAACTTAAAAAAAAAAATAATACTAACGGGAATAAAATCCGTAACCCAGTGGTTGGGAGTCTTACCATCTAAGCCACAAAGGTCTTATATTCAGTCTGTATGGAAGTACTCGTATATCACATTAACCGACTACATGATTTTCGATTGAGGTGTTAATTTCTAATTACCCTATTTTTTTTATTTAATCTGGCGAGTTTATTGCCATGTGGCAATCTCTTCCAACCAAATGGAAATATGTTTTGATAGGCCCTCAGGAAAACCAGACTGGAATCTCATTTTAAAAAAAAAAGTGTTCCAGTGGGGTTCGAACCTGCCATCTCCAGATCGGCAAACAAGCGTCTTACCACCAGGCTAAAGCCCAGATCTTTCACTTTAAGCCAAGGCTGCAAATCTCTTCATCATAATGCCATTGAATAGTGTAAGATGGGTGTCCATTTCGTTCCTATTGAGCGATAAAATGGCGTAACTCTTGGAAAACTCCCAGATGGCATCCTCAATGCGAGATCCAACCATCTTCAATATTTACCCCTCGTGGATAAATTGAGGCGTATCTACCACTATGCGCGCATTTTTAAAGGGCTCTAGTCTGGTTATTACGTATGACTTTAAAAAAAACTCAACTTTTTGCTTGGTTTGAAGAGATTGCCATATGGCAATAAACCTGCCATATTGTATTGTATACAATGAAAGTATATAAAAAATTGAATGAAGAAAGACATAAAACTAATATATATTCCAAATGTGAGTAGAAGGCGTGGTAGAGGAACAGTTAGGAAAGTATGATTGGATTAAGTGAATTATATTTTAAAAGAAGGAAACATAGAAAGTCAGAAATCGTAGGCTTTGTTTGAGAAGGTTAATGGATATAGAATAGGTAAAGTATGTGTGTCGAGATAAGAAAGTACTACATCTTGAGAAGGTTAATGGATATAGAATAGGTAAAGTATGTGTGTCGAGATAAGAAAGTACTACATATTCTCTGCCTACTCAGGCAGGGAAATAGTGTGATAGTTTGTGTGTATGTGCGTCATCGTCGTCGTTGCTGGACATCGTAGTCGAGGAACCCGTCGCCATTCCAACGTCAACTCAGTTGAAAAGCGAAGCTGTGCGTAGAGTTTTCGTATCTTTCTTCTCCTTTTTAAGTGAGTGAGTCGTTACATACCAGCAAACTCACCGGCCATACTGCTGTACTGAATCCAATGGTACACCTGAAGTGAGACGATCGGAGCATAATGGTTTTTTCACCTTTTTGAAAGAAAATATATGACCGAAGTCATAAGTATCCTTATACCCCCGAATACGAGGCGGAAAAAATGCCTGTGTTATTCGAGGGGAATAGTGTAGTAAATGCCTGTATAACAGCGCAGGGTTCAAACTAGCGACCTTCCGTACGGAAGTCCAGTGCGTTGCCGGCCATGCACATCATATGCTGAAAGTTCTAAACTCACTCTGATCTACTCTCCTTGGTTTGATTTCGATCTCGCATGACCAAAACCATGTATGTGCAATACAATACAGAAAGTTCCCTATTCTAAAACTCCACTTTGCTATTTCTCTTGGATATTTTTTTTGTTGATTAATTTCTGAAGATTAAAAAACGTATCTATGACCTTTTGGTCTTTTTAAAAACGATGTGAAATTTAGTCGTAACATTTAAAAAAAATCTCATTAAAATTCTAGCTTCGTTTGTCCATTGATATTTGAAATATCTTATTATTCACCGGAGCCTTTCGCTCTTTCATTTGTCACGTAATTTTGCCCGAATTTTGTAAAACATTAAAAGGGTTTTAATTTGCTTTAGAGCAAATTGAACTTTTTCCTCACATCACACACACACACATACATAAAGGCGTAAATTAAAATGCCACTACAACAAAGCGAGTTTGTTAATCTGGAATCACTTCGTACAAGGGTTGAACGTTGTTAACGCTCAATGATACAATACATAAAGTTTTTATACAGAAATTTTATATCCTCTACAAAACCCTTTATGATTTTAATATAAAGTAAAAAAAGAAAAAGAGGAAAGGAAAGAAGGAGTGAGAAACTTTATATAATGCCCATGTTGTAGAAATGTGCGCACTGAGAAGAATACATGGGATAATAATGTCATTTATTAATTAATTTATTTTTCAGGTCCTTTACTCATTACAGGTTTCTTTAATTCGTACAAGGACTAAACGTAACAAGTATAAAAAAAACATGTATTAAACAATTTAAAATTTTAAGACTTATTTGATAAGAACAAAAGTAAAAATGCACATGTTATACTACCATTATGACAAAATGTAGCGTGTTAAATAGTATAAAAAAATTAAATTACTTCAAGTATTACACTAAATTTAAGAGATTTTCCTAGAAGGAGCTGAGCGACACGTGAAACATGTCTATATGAACACATTCCCGATTAAAAAGTGTGATTGCTCTACCTACCGGCATTTCCAAAAGCAGGTTGGTTCGATTTATTGGTTGATAGAACAATCTATGGGTGGGTTGTCACAAATAATTATCCCGAACATACAAACCAAGATTGTTCAGTACGGATGGGTTAACTAAATTACCCCTGAGCAAGCAAAAAAAGTGGAAAGCCAATGGAAAATATCTTCCACTCTCTAATGATTTATAACTAAGCATCCCCAGTAAGAAGACACTTGGATTAAACCAGGTATAATATCCATACTCTCTCATGTAGACAACGGAGAAATCTTGATTACAGGGTACGGAACGAAGTGATCAGGGATGAATGTTGCGATAGGAAACTCTGGCACTCTGTCTTCTCTACTTACTCCAACAGGGAAACGGCGTGATGTTATGCATATATGTACAAGTATATAAAGATACAATAGTCAATACTAAAAATATTTTTCTAGATAATCATCAACATCACGTCATGTCAACATTCAACATAACTTTATCTTGGCATACATTTTTCGTTTCTACAACGTCCATACATCTAGTAATGCGTACACTCAAAATACTCGTACAAAGGTTCTTCGCCCTGTTTAATTTCAGAGTTTTATTAAATTGGTCGTGCCACGTTTCTCTAGGTCTTCCCAAATTCCTCTTCTATACCAATAGTATAGATTATTTTTGTAAATCTTTCATAATTCTTTATGTGTTTCCGAATCATCTTTTGCTATTGAAATATTGCTGATGATTCCGACGCAAAATTTTGATTAATTTTTAAATAGAGAGCAAATACATTAAGTGATACATATTTATTGAAAAATATTATTCTTCTTGTTTGCAAATCATATTTTGAACTTAAAATCTCTTGAAATATTTCTGATAATTCCGATACAAAATTTTGAATCATGTAAAGAGTAAATATATTAAGTAATATTTATTTCATGGTAACATTCTATTTGTTTTTTCATTGAATAAAAAGGATTAAAACAGAACATAATTTAGCTGCCAAAACGACAGACAATCGGCAAATGTGTAGTACCCGAGAGGAATTGAAAGTCCAAGAATAGGACGTACACGTAAAATTAAATGTATAACATGACAATAAACGTCAATGAATTGAAAATTATGCAGAAGTCCTGGAGAGGTCTGAGTTCAGCAATGTACTAGTAAAAAGACTGATAATGATTATAATGTTGATTTAGATGTAATTGTACAAAACACATCTAACTCACATTTTACCTGTTTTTAAATATTTGAAAAAAATATCTAATCGCTTTGAAATCCTTTTAATTGATCTTGACATATTTGCAAACTCTGATTGATTAATGTTTTATTGATAATTCAAATAAACCAGAAAATGTGTACTGTGGGATTGATATTTTTTTAATATACTCGTATACGTCCATTTCTAATCTAAATGTTCAGTCTTGTTGATTCACTTCGGGTGATGTAAATTACTAAATATGCCTTTTAGTGTTTTTTTGAGTTATTATTACTTTTAATTGTGTAGCAAACTAATATATTAGAGAACATGAAAATATACCACTAGGTGATTCAAGGAACTGTCATTGGATCGTCCAAGAAGTGACAAAAAATAGGATGTCTTAGCAGAGTATGTATCTCGCCATCTGCGGCAGAGTATGTGTCCCAGGAATTGGAGAAATTTTCAAACGGATAGCAATTCCATAATTCTGTCACGATGGTGAGAGGATCATTGATTTTAAAGCCCAGTAACGACGACGATAAAAATAACTGGCTTCCACTGTAGTAATAACCATTGTGGAAACGTGAATATTTATGTCAGTTTGATTTATCATATTTATCAAATTCGTCTGTACCCATGGAAGTTTTGAAAGCAAACTTTTTTGCTTCGATCTTGTCCCTAAGTCTTGTATTTTTTTGGCCATTCAGATCAATTTGCAGATCATATTTTGTGGTACTGCGATGATAATCGAATAAATAAATTCCAAAGGGATCTTATATTGTTATATATTCAGACTGGTTGGCTATTCCGATCTAGAAGCGTCAAAGGATAGTTTTGCTCCATTCGAAGTTTTCTGGGAAAGTACCGGTAACTTATTGGGTTAATTATTACTACTTCAACTCCAAGACTCAAGTCACTTTATAAGTGTTCTTACTGCACCGTGAGTCATTTTGCTTCTTCCGGACGTCGGACTTTAAGTTCGTCGTCGCTACTGTTCTTTTCACACTCAGGCGTGTCGCCACCGCGGGTAATATATTATTGTTTAATTATCAACTTAACAGTCTTATTTTATAAACATGCCAATATTATAATTGAATTTAAAAGTCATCATTGTTATACAAAGGAGACAATATTAAACTGAAAGTTATGTTAAAATCAAACAAACTACTCGTATGATTACCATCAGTAAGAAACCTAAAATCAGACAAAATACTCGTATGATTACCATCAGTAAGAAACCTAAAGTCAAACAAACTACTCGTATGATTACCACCAGTAAGAAACCTAAAATCAGACAAAATACTCGTATGATTACCATCAGTAAGAAACCTAAAATCAAACAAAATACTCGTATGATTACCATCAGTAAGAAACCTAAAAATCAAACAAAATACTCGTATGATTACCATCAGTATGAAACCTAAAAACCAAACAAACTACTCGTATGATTACCATCAGTAAGAAACCTAAAAGAAATTATACATATTTCTTTAAAAAACTATATCTCTATACTATACATACATACTATTTCGCCACTTTCCTGTCGGGGTAGGCAGACATGAGAGATTGCCAGACTTCTCTATCTCGACACACATCTATCGCGTATTATAGATCCATAGATTTTCTCATCGATTCCTACGATTAATTTGGTTTTTACATTTCTTTCTTTAAAAAAATATTCACAAGATCCTACTACAGTTTCTTTGGTTTTCGTCTATCACGTCTTTCCCTTCATTTGCATTATTTATTTGTTTGCACATGTATATTTAATATTTATTACTTATGATTGAATACTTTGATTTTAACTCGAATTATTTGTTCGTTATACCACTTAAATACTGACTGTAAAAATCCTCGCCCATGTTTTAATGGATGGCAGTATTGTTCAAATTGTGATTGTGTAGCTAAAATAATACAATACAAACGTTAAAATAATACAATAGAAACATATGATTTTCTTTGGTTACTATCATGAGGTTATAATTATGAAGTTACTGTCACGAGGTTACTATTTTAAGGTTACTATCATGAAAGTGTCATGATGTTACTATCAGAATCCCTATGTTACCATCATAAGGTTACTATTATGATGTCACTATCCTGAGGTTTCTATAATAAGGTTACTATCATGAGATAACTTTCATGAAATTACTCCTCGTATTATGAGTGCCGTGGGTTACTGTGTTTGTTTTTTGTCAAATTATGGTACGATTCCACGATAGATTGATTATCCAGTTGCTAGTCAATTAATTAACTTTATCGTTGACCATAAATTCTTGTCCTCTAAGCAGTATCCTCCAATTAAGGCTAAACATTTGTAGATCCTTATCTAATCAATCATTCTGAGATAGCTTCTGTTGAAATGCTGGTTCCTAATCTTTTTGGTTAGTTTTCGTTTTTATTTGTTTGTTTTATGTTTTCTTTGTTTGTAATCTAATCACTCCTAGGTGAATTTAAAATAAAATGAATAAAATATATTCAATGTAACTATTGTAATCAACATATTTTTAATATAGGTTGTTTTCAGATTAGAAATAATATTTTTAAAAGTACCATTTTCTAATTGATTAAAAAAATGAGTATGATTTGACATTTTTAAGTAACTAAAATAAAACACACGTTAGTCATTAATTGTTTTTCGAAAATCTCCACCTTGTGGGTGATTCTTATGTGCTTAATTGTTTTATCTGCCATGAAGATTATGGTTTGCCCTGAATAGTCTTAGGCGTAACCAAGATTATAGTGCATATGCCTTGCATAAGTGGGGCTTGTTATGCTCAGGTAGAATGAATGGTCGAGACAGTTAGTTACATCGTGGAGGATTGTCCGATATTTTCATTTCGTGGTAGCTGAATAAATTTCATCGGGCTACTCCTAAGCCTGTGTCATGAACGAGAAACCAGAACAACTGACTGTGAAATAATACGACAGGAGAATTGATTTCAACTTCAGTCATAAAATTATTGATATTATATTTATATCAGTTATATCAGTTCAAAGCAAAATCTCATTTCTATATTTCAAGATTTCAGCTGTGACTGAAATCTGAAAGAATTGAAATTCAGGTTAAGTAAATAAAACCACGGAAAAAAATCTCGTTTAGTAAAGTATTAACATATTTTTTCATAATACGTAAAGATATAATTTACTACTTGGAATTTCAGGTAAAAAAAAACTCGACATTATTCATAAAAATGTTCGGTCGTAAATTCAGCTCAATTCTGCAACGAAAAGAATGTATTGTATTACGTTTTTGTACAACACAGTATCAAGGGGAATAAACTCACCTCTTTCATCATGACATCCCATCTCTCATAGTCTTCTGGAGCGCCCGCCACCCGGGGGGCTCCCTTGGTCGGTGGGGGTGGTGGCGGTGGGGGTGGAGGTCTGGGGGCTAGCAGCTGCAGGGAGCGAGAGCCCACCCAACCTCCCCAACCACTCCCCCTGGGGTCTCCCTGACCCAAGGCCCACTGGACATCTATTGGATCCGACTGAAACATAAAAATATTCCGGGATATAGAACAATAGTCTGGACAGTTTCACTGATAGGGGTTACCTACGTGTGAGAATCTAATGTGCCACTTTTATTAGAAAAACGAATATTGTTAATTACAAAACATTCCCATTTATGCACGGGTTAACTTTATTGAATGAATTATTAGAGCTGGAGTTTTTCACGGCTCAATAGAAATATTAAGAATTGTGTTTCTCTAGTTTTTTTACATTTAACTGAACCACTTTTGGACCACGCAAGAAATAATTAAATATTAATTTCTTTGAGTATTATCTCGTATTGTTGTTATTTTATCTTATGGGGTATATGACGTGATTAAGTTAATTTTGTATCAACATTAAAGTAAAACTAAATAAATTACAATAATTATTGGAAGAGAAACAATATTTTTATTTGACGACCATTTGGAGAACATGGGAGTAAAACGTGGACGTGAAAAATAACTGCAATAAAAAACAAATAAACGTGTGCACTTAGAAAAATGCATGGAGTGATAATATATGTCAGAATATGGACAGAAGAGATTAGGAATGAATGTGAACTTAAGGCTGATGTGTTGAGTAAGATGAAGAAGAACACTCAGAGAGGGTTGGGCCACGTGGTGCGAACGAATGAAGAAAGACAAATAAAACAAATACTTATGTAGTGCAAATGTGAGTGCCAAGCGGTTTAGAGGAAGACCAAGCAAATTATTGTTAGATTAAATTAATGATATTTTGAAAAAAAAAAAGAAACACACAAAGCCAGAGAAATCTTTGGAGGTGTATGGTTGTAATACAGGTGAAGAATGCGTGTCGAGATAGGAAAGTGTCCTTTCTGCCTACCCCAACAGGGAAATGACATGATGGTATGTATGTACGATCTCTCAGAAAATCGGCTCAATATCTATTCACTATAATTATAACCTAGCTTGAAATCTTACTAATAAAGTTAATGGTAGGTTTTAAAATACACTTACCAATTGCAAAAAGACTCATAAAATAAACAAACGGAGCAAATGTGAGTAGAAAGGCGTGGTAGAGGAAGACCAAGAAAAGTATGGTTGTATCAAATTAATTATATTTTGAAAGAAAGAAATGTAAGAAGTAGGAGAAGTCGTAGAAGTTGTATGATAAGGTGTATGGATGTTGTAGATATGAAAGTCTGTAAAAATACCAAAGGCACGTTAGGTGGACGAAATACGTTAGCTAGCAGTGATCACGTGGCAGCAAGCAGCGATCACGTTGCAGCAATGTGCAAAGAACAGGATTTTTCGGAAACAACTTAGAGAGGCCTACGAGTATATCATGCAGTGGATGAATGTACTCGTATGCTGATGATGGCGAGTATAGATTTATAGTTTTTTAAATAAATAGTGTACACGAGTATATAATTCTTTTTTTTTTGTTTTTTTTGCTAATATACATAGTTTGTTTAGTTATAATTATTTCCAGTTTGATATTGTCCCCTTATTTTTTAACAAAGGCGAATATAAACATTTAATTGTAACATTGCCATGTTTATAAAATAACATGGATTAGTTCATAATTAAAACACTGAAATATTATCCAATTTTTAAAAAAGTAATCCCATTTAAAGCATTATAAATGTACGCATAGATACAAAAAATCAACTAAAACTATACCTGTTGGAAACAATTTTACAGGCTAAACTAACATATATTGTAAGTTATACGGGCTGGATATTTTTTGTATGTATTTTAGCTTCTCAATAAAAGAAACACAACTCAAAATCTGCAAATTTTATGAGTTTTTTGTGCATATACCCTACTTTTCAATGGTTTGTTTACGGTCGTCCTTTAATATGATGGCTTGCAAACGTCGCACATATTTAGTAAAGGTAAAAGTTAAAACTAAAGGAAAATAAACAAATAATTCCGTCACAAAGCAGAGCGTATTGTTTATAGGTGCAATCAACTCTTTCGAAGGTAAAGTCCAGTATACTTAAGTCTGACAATTTAGGGATATTCTGCGCATACACCTCCTCTTCCCCTCCACCCTGCTCTTTGCCAATTAACGTAGTCAGCGACAATATTAATTTAGCGTATACGCTTTATTAGATGTTCTCTCTACAAGGCACCCACATTTAATTCTTAGTATAACTGAAGTACTGCTATCGTCATCAAATTACTGTCACCAAATAGAGAATGGGAAGAATAAAAAAATAGGAAAATTTCGAAATGGTTTTCGAAAAATTGACGTTTTTTTTTTCTAAGAACGAGTACTTTATATGAAATTCGAATAGCATAAGATAAACTATTTTAAGACAAACATACATGTAATCACGCCACATCCCTCTCAGAGTAGGCATAGATGACAAAGTGCCAGACTTTCCTATCGCGACACACATCTTTCCCCTCTTCCACATCCATAAACCTCATACAACTTCTACGATTTTTCTGACATTCTACGTTTTCTTCTTTCAGAATATTATTCACTTGATCTAATCATACTTTTCTCGATGTTCCTCTTACGCGCCTTCTACTCAAATTTGCACTATATATCTGTTTTGTAAGTCTTTCTTAATTCACTCGTTCCACATGCCCAAACCATCTGAGCGTGTTCTTCTTCAATTTACTTAATAATATTAATAATAATAATAAAAGGACAATTTAGATCCATTTAGACACACACTCACACATGCTCAAACTAACTGGTGTTGACACACTGTTGAAAATATTACAAAATAAATATAAATAAATATAATATGTATGTAAGGATATGAGGGTAGTGGCTGCGGCCATTAAATTAGATACTTCCCCGCATCTGCGTATATTAAGAAAAACATATTTGGTAAGAACACCGCAGAAAACTTACTGTGGAAAGATTTTCTACAAAGAAACCTTCGTAGATATTCCGATATGTGAAATGAACACTTCTGCTTTAGGTGGAGTGTAGCTTATGCATATACAAAATGACCTTCCAAAAAGGGTTGTGTTAAAGTACTCCGTAAATTCCAAGAAAATAATATTTATTTGGTGTGTAACCTACAAATTAAATATTTTTTGATAAAACTTTAAATAAACGAAAAAAAATACAAATTTTAATTGTTGATATGTAAGTATGTACTAAGAAAAAAATGTGCAGTGACAATAATTGAAAGAAGGCAGAATGAAGATATCAGAAATTAATGTATGGATAAAGTGGATGTCGTTAGGAATATGAAGAAAGTGATTTAAATATGGTTTGAACATGTGAAGAGATTGAATGACGAAATATTTTTTAGTTAATAATAAAAAAAACTTTTTTAATGGGAACAATAAAAAAACATTTTAATGGAACACAATTTCTTATTCTAAACTCTTTTTTAGATTAACGCCGTTATTTTCATCCATGAAATTTAAATTACATTGAGATATGGAAAGTCGAATAACTTTATCTTTATATTTTATGATTTTTTCTTTCATGAATACATTACAGTAAAAAAATGCAATGAACTCGTACAATGTAACTCAATTTGACGAGACATGAACAATTTTTACTTAAAGAAATATTACTGCAATTTATTTATGAAGATGAGATATGCAAAATACATGTATATGACTATAAATATAAATTTAATATATGAAAAAAAGATTGCTTGCCCTAGCTTAACAGTAAAAGTTTTTAGGTATCCAACTATAAAGTGAGAATTCGCATTGTTTATCATAGGGCCATTTTAGATAACAAAATTCACTGTGTGTTTTACATTTCATACTCTAGTAATTGAAATATATGAAACACATTTAAGATAATTAAAAAAAAAGATTTATAAGTATTTTTATACTTTGAATATGCAAAAAAAACATGACGAGAAATAATAGTTGAGTATTCTAAATATGTTAGAAATAATTGGACATTTTACCAATTAGCATTTAACTTGAGGGAAATAGAAATTTTATTTATAAAATTACATTCGTTTTGAATATTCACGTAAAGATCTCCGTGGTCTAGATGGAATACGCTGGTCTTATACCCAGGGGTTTCGTGTTCGATTCTCGATGGTACTTGAAAATAAGTATAATAAAAGTACCCAGTATGGTAAATGAGTTCACCTGGTAACAATACTAACACGTGCCGAGTATATGTCCGAGTGTTGTTTCCTCTTTACTTGTGATAGTGCTGGCAACACGTGCAATGACAAACAGTGCGCTCCGTGCCTACGCAAGTGGTTCTCTACCCGAAGACTCGATTACTACTGGGTTTGAGAAAATATTGTCTAAACGTCACGCTTTTCGAAGGGTACAATATGAAAGAAGAATTTACATATATTTACTTCCAATATAAAAAGTATGCAGCATTCAAAACAAAATATAATTCATGTTGGGTTTTACATTTTTTAATGCACTTCTGATATTTTTAGTAATATGTGTTTGGATATTTACACTCAAGATAAACTATAATGAATTCTTCCAATTTATCTGTGGTTATTTCTGTTACCTATGGCTAATTTCTAATTAGTGTGAATTTGGGACACTTGATATACTCGTATTATATATATTTTTTACAATAACTTAATTCACAAAATATGGAAACAGTAACCAGTATCGTGTATTCTTATATTTAAAGTTGATTTATCGAACGCTGCATTTATTCAATCAACAAAAATATGTGCGCTTATTTAATTCATTTATATGGTGCCCCATAATACATCCGATTTTTTTTCGGACCCAATAATTGAACTTTGGAACCACTGGAGTTGGCACGGAGTTCGCAGTTCCCCATCACTCGTGTCAGCAATACTAAAAGCACATGACAATGTAACAAAACACATACACGTGTAGCGCATACAAGTATTGTTTATTATCGATTACCAGACGAACTACGAGTATTTTACCAGACTGGGATCCATTTTTTTATATTTTTTCGAGTACCACTAGGAATCAAATTTAAAACCCCTAGGTGGAAGTGCAGAGTCTTGTCAATTGTTTTATTATAGATCAAGGAGTTCGCTTTATACATGTATATAGTTTCAAAATGAATATTATAAAAAACGGCCATTTTAACTTAGAAATATGACGACAGATTTATTTGATGTAAAAAGGGGATTTCTTTCAAAACAAATTGATTCATCGAGTGCTGACAATAAGTCTGATATAATAGAAACATCTAAGAAGATATAAAGAAATTTGAGTAAGCTGATAATTTAAGGATGTTTTTCCTTGTATTTTAAAATTTATACAAAGTTTTCATAATCCTGAATAAGTTGTTTTCCCGAGAATAGTGATTCCAATTACAAACTTTGCCAATGAAAGTTTAAAACAATTTTTCAACAAATCGAGAAATTTTCTAAATTATTAGAAAGTTGGACACCATGATTCTAAATAATTCAATTGACGTGTTCCCTAGGAACTTTTTAAAACTGAAATAATTAATTCCCAACTCATACTAATCAAGACAGAAAATGGTATTTACGTTAAAGTTTGCTGAGTAAAAATCTATCACAAAAACAAATTGTTAAGTAACCAATCTATATTACTATTTCCAGGAAATATAAAACTTCAATTGTGTACAATACAACCTTATGGGCGAGAGGTCTATTGCCATATGTCATTGTTTTAATTAACCAGAATTGTGTTTTATTGAATTATCTAAGACTTTCGTCGTATACAGTACAACCTGGCCGATATCTGTCAACCAACCAGAAAGATGTTAAAGCCGCCTTAAGAAAAAATCAGATTGGATCTGTTTCCTTTCTTTCCGTTGTATAAAGTAAACTGGCGTGCTTATTGTCATGTAATAATCTATTCCAACCAACTAGAAATATGATAGAGATTTTTTTTGTGAAAACCAGACTGGAATCTTTTATTTAAAAAAAAACTGAATTTTAATGGGAATCGAACCTGCAATTCCTAGATTGGGAGACAGGCATGTTACCAAGAAGGTCATCGTATGTAATAAAGGCAATTATGTGAATAAAATAATGTAGGATTCTTTTTATTCTAGTTAGCAAGGGAGATCATGCCCGAAACCTCCGCTCAGAAGACAAATGTTATACCAACTAACTTATGAAAGTTAGATAGTGATAATAGGTCATATCGACTGAAGTATCTCATTTAAGTATCTGGGCTCACTCTTTCACAAAGACGGAGGGTGCGCCGCGGATGTTGACCATAGAATAAGTGTGGGATGGATGAAATTCAGATCGGTAACAGGAGTCTTGTGTGACTCAAAAATGCCTATAAAACTGAAAGCAAAGGTATACCAGACTATCGTTAGACCCGCAATTATGTATGGCTCAGAATGCTGGACTATGTACAGCTCCTGCTCTAGACAACTTGAAACAGCAGAAATGCGAATGCTTAGGTGGTCGGCAGGAGTATCACTGAAAGATAAAATTAAGACCTCACGCATTCGTGGTAGCCTGGGAGTCACTGACATAAATAGTGGGAAGAGCGACAGCTGAGATGGTACGGGCACATAAGACGGAGACCATACTGTAAATCAGGCAATGTCTGTGGATCTTCCATGACAGCCATCCAGAGGAAGACCAAATAACTCTTGGAAGACTCAATGCTCCAAAATCCTGCAGAGAAGCGGCCTGGATGAAAGCGACACCCAGAACCGAGGAATATACAGCATGAGAACGAGAAGATCCGACCCCAACAGCCTACCTAGGCAATGAGTTGGGACAGTGCTAGGAAGAAGAAGAGGTCATATCGATTGAGAAAGATGATTATTACATTTCTTAATAGATGACACCCGTGTTTGTTTTGTATTACTATGTGCACTTCAGCAAGCATGAACGTCAGATACATACTTAGTAAGACGCTGATCTTCCACCTGGGATTTCCAGTTCGATGCTCATTAAAAATATTAAAAAAGAGTTCTAGTATAGTTTAAACGTTACAAAGGAAATATTCAATTAATTTTCAATTCAAAAGTATAAAACAATATAAACAAATATATTTTGAGATAACTCCAGTGTAAATTTATTCTCTTGTAAAAAGTAATACATAATGATTTGACGGTAAAGTGTTTACTTTCGTTCCAATGGGATCTTTAACTCGATTCAGTAGTGTTGACTTCTGTCTCAAAATATTTACCAAGCGTTTAAATAATTTAAGAGACGTTTATCACTGGATTTACAACTTATTTAATGGTTTTCGATGTTGAAGTAAACAAACCTTAGGTTTTTTATTCTAAAATATATCAAGGGCATCCTTTGGCATTCTCGGTATCATGTTTTTCTGTAATACAATGCTAGACTAAACAATTTATTCAAAACATTATCACGTTTTTCTGTTATACAATGACAGGCTAAACAACTTTTATGTAACATTATCATATTTTTCTGTAATACTACAATAAGCTTAACAACTTATTGTTATCACGTTTTTATGTAATACTATAACAAGCTTAACGACTTATTAATAACATTATCACGTTTTAATGTAATACAATGATATACTAAATAACTTATTCGTAATATTATAATGTTTCAGGTGATTCAATTATACAGTAAACTTTATGAAAAAGCAAAATGTTTCATTGTTACATTCTATATCAAAAAGATAATTTATTGTTTTTTATGAAAATATAATCTGATGCTCAATTCACGCTTATCGCTCCAATTTCTGGAAATATTTCAAGACGCAAAATTCTTTGCACACTTAAAAAATACATAATTTATGAATCCATACACTTGTTTTGTTTCTTGTTAGATTTTAAGATATTATTTGGGTAAATAAGAACAGGGTTATTCAATGCTTTTAGCAAGACGTGTGGAAAAATGTATATTCGGTGTATGAGTTAACTCACAGAAACTGGATTAGGGTAATGAATTCTGTAATCTGAGCAGTACATTCACGTATGACGGGTGAGTTTTAAGGAACATTGAAAGAAGGAGCACGTAATGTAATATACAACAACCGCACAATATCACTAACAATACATAATAGTGTGTCGGTGCCCACATTGACGTATGAAAATAAAACTTGGACTTTATAGAAAAAAGATAAAAGTAAGATTATTTCTGAGGTGCGTCCATTAAGAAATGTGGAGTGTCAAGTATGAACGAAGTCAAAATGAAGACATCAGAAATGCCCTAATTTTTGTTTCGAAAATGAAGAACAAACATATTTTGATATTTTGGAATACTATTTATATCAGCTACTAGTTTCGCTAACCATGAAGTTTTTGAAAAACGAATTCTCCTCGGTTAGCACGAGTTTATAAGATATAAGACCCTTGTGGCCTAGTTGGTGAAATACTTGAATTATTTGAGGATTTCTTGTTCGATTCCTGATGGAAACCGAAAAAAAACTTTTGTCTGGTAGCAATACTCGCTTATGCTATACGTGTGCGAGTGCTGTTCTTCTTCACGTATGTTAGTGTTGTCAATAAATGCGACGACGAACTGCAAATTTCGTAACTTCTGTAGTGGTTCTTAACCCTAAGGCTCGATAAATGGGGGCGAAAATATGTTGTAAAATTATGGAAAGCATCTTGAGTTGGTTGAGACACATCGACAAAATGAATTAGGAAAGACTATAAAATAAGTTTACATACCTTGGTGGTTATTAAAATATATAAGTTCGTTTCTTTCTGTATCTGCTAATCACTAATTCTTCTTCTTGTTACTAATACTTATTTGATTTTAATGTAAACTCGTATATTGGGATAAACAAGAATTAATTTTATCATAATTATCAGAATAGGAAAATTTCACTTAAACATAATTAAGTGGACACGAGGCTGATTTATGGATTGAATAAGGGGAAAATATTTTGCATATCTTCACCAGAGGGTCAGAAGGGTGTATCGTAAATATTAATTTCTATTTTCAGAGTAGCTTTGTAACAATTATTATACTTCATTATATTTCCTTTGTTTGAACACATTTTTTTCAATTAATAAATAAATTTTATATTTATGGTTGGTTAGAATTAATTGCAAGATAGCATGTTTTACGGTTATATATAAAACAATATTATAAAGATGTCTTGTAAAGCGATGTTCCGTAATAAAATACCACCTCAAGCTTTGCTTATGAATTTATAAGCTCGTAAGCGTAATTAAATTCAGGTGGAATGATATGTGGGCGCCTTATGTTCAATTCTTCGCGGATTCACTGCAGGCAGGTTTTACTCTTGTGTCATTTGACATCTGAATTTATGTTCTTCTGTATAGCTTATATGCTAGATAACCAGATGGTGCTTTTGCTAGCGACATTGGTGTATTTTCATCAATTCTGTCGTGTAGCTCATGACTGAGCATCGTGACTCCCATTATAGTCTCCGACGACTCTTCTTCATCCATCGCTGTACTTCGTGGCTCGAAAGGCAGTTATTAAAGATAGCTCAGTTGCATCCCTCATTTGGTCAGTCAAACGCATTGGGATTTTTCCGCTTGTGCGTCGTCCTTACACGCCTCCAGTAACCACAAACCTCTTCAAACTGTCTCCTTGGTCAAAAACAATGTGCGAAAAGAAACGGAGGACTCGCCGAAGGCATACTGTCGACAATCTGTCGGTGATTCGCAGTTCTTCGAGAATGGAGGCATTAGTTCGCCTTGCTGTCCATGGAATCCGTAACAACCTTCTCATGCACCACATTTCAAGTGTATCTATAATGACTTTCAACCTTTCTTATTTTCTGTTAAGCTAATTAGGAAGGACGATCGGGAAACAGGGCTTAACCAAATTATTTAAAGGTTCAATCAGGATATCAATTATGAATAACAAATATTTTACCTAGAAGATCATCGGCATTGTTAACGTTGCATCTGATGGTTGGAGGTATCAAGATTACTACAAAATAACTAAAATGGAGTAAATTGATCTTTTCTTCACTGTTTTTAATAGCCGTTGCCTTCGATTAATAAAATCCATTCATTCGCAGGTATCCCTCAATACATTTAAACTGGCGTGACTGGCATATTGAAGAGTGTGGCCGGGGGAGAACGTTTTTTGGTCCCATTAATTAAGCCTTTAGGTTCACGAACTAATGGAGTAAGCACGTTACTCGCAGTTACTCTATTATTATTCTCTAGCATACGCGTGTTTTACAATCAGTTTACCTATTCATTATTCTCTAGCATACGCATGTTTTACAATCAGTTTACGTATTCATTATTCTCTAGCATACGCGTGTTTTACAATTTGTTTACGTATTCATTATTTTCTAGCATACGCCAGTTTTACAATCAGTTTACGTATTCATTATTCTCTAACATACGCGTGTTTTACAATCAGTTTACGTATTCATTATTATCTAGCATATGCGTGTTTTACAATCAGTTTACGTATTTTTCAATTACTTTCATTAATTTGGATCGTGAAAAAATTGTCAGATGTATCTTTGGCCTTAATGTAAAGTTAAAAAAAAACACAATTTTTAAAACATGTTATTTATGTGGACATAATTTATAAATAAAAAGTTATTCAATTGAAGTATTTACATACAGATATATAGATCGTCACGCTGTGTTCATTGCGGGATAAGCAGAGATAACAGATCCCCAGAGTCTTTAATCAAGATAAATTCATTGTTTACATTTAAACCTGGCGGGCTTAGTGCCACGTGGTGGTCTTTAATAACTAACGAGAAATAACGAGAAATATGTTTAAGAGACTTGAAGTGAAAACCAGACTGATAACAGTTTAAAAATATTGGTTTTCAATGGGACCCGCAACCTCTGAGCTGGAATATAGGATTTTTACCATCTAGCCAGTGTTCCCCAACCTTTTTAGACCTGTGGACCGGTAAAAAAAGGAAAAAATTTTCGCGGACCACTAATACTGAAATAAAAATGTTTTTTTTATTTAATATTTTTTTAATCTTATATTGTGACAGATGGACATGCTTGTATGTAACTACAATATAATTAACAAATATACATATAACAGTTACAATTTTAATTGTAACATTGTCTGATACAATTAAAATTTAACAAAAACAATGGGGTTTTTTCAACAAACTAATGCGAAACCTGCTTTTGCATCTTTGCTAATATATTGGATATTCTTGGCTGCAGTGCTGTCCCTGACATTATTTTACTTGTATGTACTGTTACTATCACCATTCCATTCCAAAATGAAAACAATTATATATCATGAAATTCTTGGAAATATATTTAGGTAGGGTTTTGCATCCGAGTTCACTATCCAAGAGCAAATATTTCCGTTCTCCCTAAGTGTATCTGAGAAGATTTATGACTGCCCATTCTGAGAAAACCAGCGACCATCGTGTCGCATTATCATACCAATTATATTTATTTAACAATTACTAAAAATACAAGTCAACGTGCAAGCGAAAAAATCCTATATTTAATATTTTTGCATGGCGAATTTCTTGAAATTTAACATACTGTTTGCGGCCCAGCGGAAAGTCTCTGCGGCCCGGCACCGGGCCGCGGACCACCGGTTGGGGAACACTGATCTAGACCACTAACTAAAGTTGAATACTAAAAAAATCTATTTTGTGACAAATACTCGTACAAGCGTATAACTTCTTACTCGTATCTCTACCTATAAATATATTATTTTTTCCTAAATTATTTAGGAAGAAAAATAAAATTCGTTATTAAATAATGAGATCACTTCATCACAGGCCTTGCCTAGTGAAGTTGTTCGCTATATTCATAAAAGGGTATTAATTACGTGTTTGCCCTTTTCTTTTCTCGCCTTTCCATCAGTACGAAAATTAATAGTGAATATTATATTATATTACACTTTCGGTGTATACAGTACAAGCTGACAATCTTATTGCCATGTGGCAATTTCTTTCAATCAACCAAAAAGTGCCTTTAAGTGATAATCAGAATTGAATCCTTTAAAATCTGGGTTCCAATAGGAATCGAATCCGCAACCCCCAGCTTGAAAAATGGCCAACGGTGGTCAGTACATTGTATTGTTCATAAGAAAAAAACTAAATATTATATAAGAAAAAAAACGAAATTTTGTAATGTCAACTCATAATTTCCTAAAAATATAAGAAAAATTAATTCTTTAAAAAATACGTGTCTTTAAGATGAAAACTGTGATAAATTAGATAATGGTATTGAAATCCTTTGAGATTTTTTAAAGGAACAGAAATATTATTTAGGCCAAGGATTCTCATAGCAAAGGTCAGATTTCCCAGGAGTAAAGAAAGGTAAACCTTAACCGACAATCAAGACGAAGGACAAAAAGAAAGTAAACAAAAGTCTTAGGCGAAATTATAAAGGAAATAAGTCATAGGTGATACTCGTATCTTAACAAATTTCTTTCCTTCCATTATTTTTTTAATTGAAACAGTTTTGAAATAAAGATATATTTTATGTAAAGTGAGGCATATGATCGAAAGGCATAGAAAGATGTGATGAGAGAAAGAAAATGCTAGCATTTTTTAGATTTTAATACAATCAATTAGTATTAGATGTAAGACACAGATAAATATTGCGAAATATTAAAAATCAAAAAACAATTTCCATGGCTCTGTTCAGAGTGCATACTCTCTTCAAGGCCGATCTAATTCGGTATTCAGACCCTCTATTATTGATAAATAAAAAATATTACAAATTAAAAACAAGTTTGGTATAAAGAAAAGCAGGCGGTGATCATGTATAGAATAATGGATGATGCTTAAAATACAAAGGATCTTGCTGTCGCCACATCGCAATATAATATATTGGACTGTGTAGTGACTGCTTGAATTTGTGAGAATTTGAAGCATAGTTTCGGGGAAGTTTCTTGTAGATGTTGGATTGAGACAAGGGTGTCCTTTATACGCAATATTATCCATATATTATATAAAACGATATAATAAATAAATATAGGTTTATTGATAGCAACATAGTAGTCGAGGATCCCCTCGCCATTCCGATGTCAATTTAGTTGGAAAGCGAAGCTGTGCCGTGGAGTTTTTAAGTGAGTAAGTCGTTGCACACCAGCAAACTCACTGGTCAAAACGCTGTACTGGATCCGACGGCACACTTGACGTGAGACGATCGGAGCACAAAGGCATATTTTTTTCGAAGAATAGATATGACCGAAGTCATAAGTATCATCATGCCCCCGATTACTAGACGGAAAAAAATGCCTGTGTCATTCAAAAGGAGCAGCACAGCGCGTGGTTCTAGTCGGCAACCTTCCACATGGAAGACTATGTTAGTGCGTTACCACGCGGCCATACACCTCAGCAACATAACATGTACATACATGTATATAAACATATTCTAAAATTGCATATTTATATCAAGATAAATACATTTAACCCTTTGAATCCCACGGGGTCGATCATCGGCCCCAATTGGTTTATTGGAAAAATCCCACGGGCCGGTCATCGGCCTCAAAGTTTTCATACAAGTTTTTATGTTGACTGTATATTTTTTTAAACTTTGAGAATCATTTACTTTTAAAAAATGCATTTAAAACTAAATATTAACTGAGATAAAAAATAAAATATAAACTACTGTTTTTTTGCCAAAATATGCTGGGATTAAAAGGGTTAAAAGAGAAGGTCTGGGCTCATCTCATAACATCCTCCGGTCAAGATACACCCCACCAATAGAGGGCTAGCCCAGCCGCGTGGACATCAGATGATTTTCAGCCCACACTAGTAATAATTCTTGGGGATGTAAATTCGTTTTTTGGATATAAACTATTAATGTTTAAACTTAAGACGGCACAGTAAAAGCGAGTGCGAGGAGAGAGGAGCTTTAGGAGGTCTTCACTTTCTGATGGTCACGATCCCTCCAGTCCATCTGTTCATCTCTGCCCACGACAATTCTCCATATTTTCCTTTGGGCCACTCGGAGTGCTGCTGTCGCAGATGATCCTGTTGCGTTCCTGACTTAGTACATTTGCCTCGTCGTTCCTCCACACTTCTCATGCACGAGATTTTTTTACAAATTTTCCTCTCCTCTGCGTACGACATGGTCAAATAATTGTAGTACTTGGAGCTTGTATACTTTATGAAAGCTTAGTGAGGTAGAAAAATAGCTTATTTATCAAATATGAAGTCACTATAAATAGTTAATATCTTTGTTGATTTTTAAGTATGTTACGCGGTATCTATTACAAAAAAATAATACTGAAATTCCAATTTATTTAATTGTTTTTAAATATTATAATTGTTTAAAAGGACTGGAAAAAAATATCCATTATTAATTTACATGCTCGAGATACATTTTAACTTTACCATTAATAATTTAATTTTAACGTGAAAGTTCTACTAATTTTTCGTAGCCTGGTATTAAATAATGCGACCGAGTTGCTTTTAATTTTACCCACCCCTACCCCATTAACCACCCACCTACTCGTATGTAGGTATTTTTCAGAATAAAGTTATTCATGATTTAATTATAATTCTGAAATATCTCTACTTCATGGCTAATAATAGTTTCAACAGTAGCAATATACTCGTATATTACCAAAACGCAGGATGTAATTTTTTTTGTTTTACTAATAATTTTATACAAATAATTTATAAATAAAAATATAATCTACTGAACATTTTTTATTCACATATGATATAGATAAGAATCGTCACGCTGTGTCCATTGCGGAATAACTTGATATAAATGGTATCCATTATTTTTAATAAAGCCACGAACATATAATAGATTATATTTACATCTCAAATTCTCTGGTACTATCATCGAGAGGAAGGGAAGATGCAGACTTAGCAGAGACACATGACACGCATGGCAACTGATCAAATGTTCATCATACCTAGAGTTAAAACATCTTTTGCCCAAAGACAATATGCCTATTTAGCTCTCATGACATACAATGTGGTGCCGAATTCAATAAAGGCAAAGAAAGGAAAACAATCGATCGGACCGTGGTTGTTATTGCGACAGGAGTTTGAGTACTCGTACATGGGCTTGCAAGAGGAATGACTTATGGAAAAGGTTTGTGTGAGCTCTTGAGTGTGGTGTTTTTTCATTATGTGCGGTATATTGTGGGGTGAATGTTTTTAGTCTGTCTGGAGTGATGAAGTGTGAGGAGTTTGATTTCGCGTGATGTATACATGTGCAATTGAGTGTCACTGTTTGTCAGGTTGATGAGAATGTGCAACTGGGTTTTGTATATTTAAAAAAATCGGAAAAAAGTATCGATTTATTTTTTCATGCTATATGTCTTCAGTGAGATACAGGCAAAAGTCTAGTTTACTGGGGACACAACAAATGAAAGGCAACAAACCCAGATCCATTAAAATTTTATGTCCAAATTAAATAACCTGTTGTTTTTTCACAAATGATGTACATTTCTTGTCATGTTTAAAATAAATAAATAAAAATAAATAAATTGAGCAGCTCATGTGACACTTGCTGAAGGGACTTGATTTGTGGAACTTCCAGTGCTATCCAGGTGGCCTAATTCCGGCTGGAAGTAGAATAGTGCCATTGACACGAAAATAAGAATAAGAATTGTAAAACTCATTCGTTATATACAATAAAAGTTGGCGGGCTTATTTCAATTTGGCAATCTTTCAAATCCAACAAGAAATATGAAGACTTGAAGGGAAAACAGATAAATACCCTTCTAAAAAAAACAGGTTACCAATGGGAATGAACCCGTAACCTTCGAGTTGGAAGATCGTCTAAAGCTTAGTAAAAATCCATTTTGTTATAAAACAAGGGTAAGATCTAATATATTAAACTATTTCTTTATTTATTATTTTTCGAAAGTATTTAAGTAAGATAAACGTAATTTGTTGAAGGGAATGAAACCAGTTTATTACAGGTTCTACCTATTGAAGTGGTTTTCTGTGTGTATATTCATGTAGTAAATTATTTTTACTAAAGTAAAATAATAATTATAATATATTTCAATCATTTTATAATAAAAACTATAACTTATACAAATAATATAATGCTTTCTAGGCCGTGAATTATATGAAGTATAGTTTGCAATCAAGGAAACATGTAGAATACACATGTTTTTTTGTCGGACACTTCTGTGCGGCAAGTTCTACGCGGTTTTTAGAATAAAAAAGTTTTCTGCGAGATAACTTTCTGAGTGTGAGTTGTTTCCGCCTTGGAACGTACTTAGATAAGTTGACACTATTTCACGCATATTTTGAGCAGGGATCATCACTGTATATAATCTCGGAAAAAGTTGTTTTGGAGCAGTAGTCCCTATAGATAATTATGGATCTACTGTATACAACGAAATTGTAATATATGATAATACGAGTGTAAATAAATATACTATAAATACATTTCTAAATATCTGACCGAACACATTATGTTGCATTGATGGCTAGATTTTTTTAGACGGCAGGATTGCTATGTATGACGATCATAACCTGTTATTAAAACATTCATTGAAATACCACCTTGAAGTGGTATTTTAATAGGGAGCAGCGCCATAAGTAAGATCCAAAGGTGCTCCAAAAATATAAGAGAAAGTTACTAAGCGTTAGTATAACAATATTGCAGATGGTAAAAGTCTGAAAGTAAAGGTTTTTTGTGTATATTTAAAATTATAAGAGAAAGCTACTAAGCGTTGGTATAACAATAATGCAGATGGTAAAAAGTCTGAAAGTAAAGGTTTTTTTTGTAAATTTAAAATATATATTCATTGTGCTTTTATTGTCTTGCGTTTGCTTTATATTCGGTTTGAAGGGACCTTTAAAGAAATTTATATTCTTTAATGTATTTGTGAAACCCCAACTGTATTTTTTAAACTCAGTTTAATCAAACGTACGAGATTATTAAAGTTTTTTACCCAAAGTACAGATAAATTTTCTTTGAATATTTTTTTTTAATTATAAGTCAAAAATAAACAGCTCTTTTAGAAAATAAGTTAAACAAGAGTTATAAAGCGAATTATAAAGTTACAAGAAAATTTCGTCTCGACGTAAATTATTTTTTTTGAAAAATTCCCATTAATTTGTCATTATTTATAATAATAACAAAGTTTATAAACTTATTAACGTAGAATAATTCCGGGTAAAATTGGCGGTTATTGTGTCAATATTTAGCAAGAAATTGAGGAGAAAATAATTTAGAAAATACACAATGCCCTTGGAATTCGACCAGAGGCGTGGGTAGTACTTTCATTTTTGTTATATGTACTCGTATATTTTGTTATATGTACTCGTATATTTTGTTATATGTACTCGTATATTTTGAGTACTATTCGCAATTATTTTAAAAATGTTTTCCATAACATATTTTTTGCATATAGAGAAAAAACCTAATCTAAAGCGTAAACAAAAAGTTTCTCGTAAATTCTCAAAGTCAAAAGCTACTAAAACGTAATAAGAGGCAATTTAGTAAACGAAAAAAGTTAATTATTAAGGCTTCATATAGAATATTTTGCTATTTATGTTTATGTTTAGAAATTTAGTTTTATTTATTTATGTTTAGAAATATTTATATTTAGGCAAGACAGTTAAATCATTAGAAAATTGTTTGTGGGCGTTAAAAGTGTGGTAGTTTGCATTTAATTAATCAAATCTAAAGTTCGGTTTTATATATGGTAATGAGAAATTAGTGGAGTTATTCCGTTAATTTTAATGATAGATTATTGTGATTTAATTTTAATGATAGATTAAAGTACACCCATACACATTTTGATAATGCGTTTGAAAGGAAATTTAAAATGTTTTTTGGTAACTATAATGTAACATTCTACTTAACTTGTTTAATATGTCGTTACCTTTTACTTAACTTAATTTGGTAACTATATTGTTACCTTCTACTTAACTTGGTAACTATAATGTTACCTTCCACTTAACTTAATTTTTCCATTTTATTTTTTTACGAAACGAATATTTTACGTTATGCGTTAATTAATGAAATTTTTTTTTTTGCTAAATTACGAAAATTATATATATTTTGGATTAACTTATTGATAACTTCTTCCTTTCTAAACTGTGAGCATATCCAATTCGTCTTTTTTATTCTTTCATTATTGTTCTACGCAGTAAGTATATTTGGTTCATTCTTTTTAAATGTGATTATCTAGTTGATGCCTTTTTAAATTGGTTTTTGTATTTCGTTAATTTTGAAGATCGATTTTTGTGAGAATTGATATTTTTATGATAGAATCTCTTAATTTATTTTCAAAGTGTTTTTTTCCTTTGTAACGTATGAATCACTTACTGCTAAAGGAAGAAACATTGTTATAAGGTATAATGTGGCGTCGATAAAACATAAATAAAATGTCTTTGACAAATCAGTTCACCCCAAAGGGATTTGTCCCGGCATATCGACAGTTCAATTCGCCCAATATATTTACAAATTTCAATACCCCACTTTCTACAGAAACTTTCTTATTTAAAAGAAAAAAGAAAAGTTGTGTGTTGTATTCACATATCCGTACAACACCCCGGAGTAAAGTTATAAATCTAACATTGATCAGACCCATGTACTGAGATTGAATATATAATATAATATATAAAAGTCTACACTTCAGACACAGTCAGCCTTCCAATATCTGGGGCAGAATAGAGAGCCATGAAAATTTATTTTTGTTTTGTAAGCTGAAAGCGTGATAAATTTCTCCATTGAAGATACTTCTAGTCGTAAAATATAACGCATTTTCCCATTCAAGCGCCCATCCTTACAAGTTGGAGAAGGTAAAATTTATTAATAATGCAGGTGGTGTCTCGAAACTTGGATAAAACTCCCTTAGATTTATTTTAAGCTGGATATTTTCTGATCGGTTGTGCTTGTAGAAAGTTTTCTGTTGCCTTTAATTATCTTTCGAGGTTTAGATATTGTTAGCAAAAAATTAAATGAATTAAAATGTTTAATCCGGATGGTTGAAGTTAATTTAAAGAACCAAGACTTCGAGTTACTGAAAATTGCCTAAATACTTTGCTATTAGAATAAACAGATGGGATATATATTTTTTATTAAATATAGGATTTACTCTGTATAAACTTTAATCGTAATCATTTGAAAATAGTAATCTAGCAATTGTTCTTGTAAACTTGAAGAGTTTATTTTAAATATGAATTTGATATGAGTGAAACAAAGTCAACTAATAACATTTTATGAGTTTATCATTTTTACATCCTTGTCTATTTTTGAGAAAAAATATTTTACAAGTCAAAATATTCTCCATCGGCATTCCCCACACAATGGAACTTTCTTACGTATTTTTTATTACTGTTTCTGAAACATCACGAGAAAAATACCCGTGTTATGTGTTATTTTTACCCCTTAAAAACAACAATGAAAATCGTCAAATTTGATACACGCGTACTCGTCATGAGTGCAGGCATAAAATGTTCCTAGATATACGAGGCAGGTAACATATATCTGGCCGTGTTTCATTACTAATAATGAATGGACGAGGTAAGGTTAAATTTTGCATACTGATCTTTGTAAAATAATAAATATTAAAGACCGACAAAAAGTATATTGTCGTTTTTAATGCTCATTTGCTAAGAAATGATAAAAACTTTCGACAAATATTCTCTTAAATACGTTTTTTTTCTCTTTGTTTTGATACTTCAGAAATATTTTATACGAAAACGATGCTTGGTTCATATAGATGGACGAAACAAATGGCGGTTTTTGAATTGCACTCATTTTTAAAAACGTTGTTTAAAAATCACGGTAATATTATTCACCCTCACTTCTAAAAGTGTTAAAATACTGAAATTCTTTAACCCATAAAACAGTTCCTACTCTGATTTATTCCCACTATGGCTTATTTTTTTTTCAGGCCAGCAAGCGAAGTTGTATTGTATTATAGCTAGTTTTCAATACAATAAAGTTCAACAATCAATCTCCAAGGGTTTTAGTTTTTATCGACTTAGGTAAACATAATTTTCGTTTGGTTTGCTTCGAAATAGGTCATTATAAATCCTAACAAACTTTTTTATACGATAATGCAATGTCGTATAAAGAAAGCGATGATAAATATTTTTAATTTGGAAACATAATAATTTTATTTGAATAAGAATTATCAAACGAAATTTTGAAATAATAATTAAAATACTATACTATATACTCGTAGGTTAATCTTAAACATAAAATATCATAAAAAATTAATGAAAAAACTAATTGTCTCAAACCAAGCAGAAATATCGTAAGACAACTCTCCGTCGAATTACGGGTTTGCTTCTCGTTAATACATTTAAAAAAATTAAAAACAACTCTTTAGTTGATTGGAAGAAATTACTATAAATCAATAAATCCGTCAATTTGTACTTTATTCAGCCATAGTGTTATAAAAATATACTACCATATTTTCAGTTGAGTAAGGTCATGTGGAGTTTTGTACCACGTGGTTTGGCTTATTATACCAACATTTCGAAAACGTTGCAGTTTTCATCTTGGCGAAGTTGATTATAAACAAGCCCAGAAGATGAAAACTGCAACGTTTTCGAAACGTCAGTATTATAAGTTAAACACGCGAAACAACAATCCGAAAGACTTATACAATTGATACGAGAAAAGTCTCAAAACATATAATATTTGCCATATTTTCGTTTAGATATTGCTATGAATCAAACCCGAAATGTCCGGATCAAAGTTAACTGTTCTATCACTTGACTATGGAGGCTGTAATTTTAAGCGCATACGTATATACCATTACGCAATTTCCCTGTTGGGGTAGGCAGAGAGGACAGAGCGCCATACACCCTACCAACCATACTTTCCTTGGTTTTCCTCCCATACCCCTCCACTAACATCTGCACTGTATATCTGTTTTGTTAATCTGTCTTCATTCTTTCGTTCTACATACCCAAATCATCTCAACGTACTCTTATTCATCTTACTTAACACATCAGCCTTAAGTTTACATTCAGCTCTTATCACTTAATTTCGTATCCTGTCATTTAAAGTATGTTGCCTAATAGTGTAAGATATGAGTTTTTGAAGGAGAGTTGGAAGAACAAAGGAGAGTTGGAAGAGTGTTGAGTATTGGCCTGTGAGAGGCAGATAATGATAATAATTACGATTTGCATTACCTTATACAAATATACTTTTTGAGTTACGTTTCCACAGAAGGTGGAACCTGTCAATTATCTTTAAACATGAATATCCTTGCGTGGAATTACAGGTTCGATCTACCAAGACAACGTGCCAGGCAAAGTATAACTGCTTGCACAAAATAATTTTAGGCAATCACATACCACTTCCATCAACGAAAATGACTAATGATCTTGCTTTACCTCCTACCCCATTACATGGATTCGACTTTTCGAATCCTCTCTCTCATTATAGCAATTAAGTATAGAAATAAAGATTCGGGATATTCTAGGTAAATGTCAGAAGTTAAACAAACTCGAAGTAATTTAATTTTTTTTATTTTATTTTATTTAACCTGGCGAGTTTATTGCCATGTACCCATCTCAAAGTCTAAGTGAAAACAGACTGGAATTCTCATTAAAAAAAACTGAGTTCCAGCGAGGATCGAACCCGTAACATCCGGATCAACAGACAAGCGTCTTAGCACCAGACCACGGAGGTCAAAAAATATGTTTAAAGGACACACTTCTTCAGTTTGGGAAATTGATTTTATACGTGAGTAATGAAAAACGTTCTAATTTTCTTTAAAATACTTGAATTTTTAGATTTTTTAATAGTGTATATGTGTTTTTTGTCGAGAGATATCGAACGTCATGTAGCGATAAGAAATAAAGTAAACAGAGCAATAAAACATATATTCTCAAACTGGAGAGTTTCAAAATCTGCTAAGTTTAAAGGGCTCAACAGGTTTTTAGTACAAATTTTAAAGGGTATTAGTATGTAAGTATTTAAGAATAAATGTAAAGAAGTCTTCAAAAATGGTTAACAAAAAGTCAATTTATTATATATGAGTGTAAGCAACGTATGGATGAACAATAAAATATTACAGAAATATGAGGTACTCGTATTTTGCTATCTCAAAAGTTTGTTTTCAAAATATGTGAAGCTAGAGAGGTTCACAAATTGTATTCGATGGAACCTTAAGAACGGGTTTTTCTGAAAAACGGATGAGTTTTCATGACTTACTTAAGATTAATATTAAAAGAAAAACCAGGGGAACTATTTACTTCATAAAATGAAAAACTGACATAGACTTGATATCAAACAGCGAATTAAATGTAATGAAATTTTATCAAACGTGTTTAACTGTGAAGTAAAAAAAGAAAATATAAAGCTATTCAAGAAGGGAATTTGTTTTTTGCTATCGTTTAGTACCACATATTTGTGTATAAGAGGATTATCGCTCTATAATGTAACATAATCTAATTACAGAAGTATGTAAGTCGGATGCCGCTCCTCATTTTAGAATTCAGCTATGAACATTTGGAAAGAAAATATGTATTATCCTTGACATGAATGGCATTATATCATACATGAATCATAACCGTTTCTTTTGTATGTATTTACAACCATTTTTTGATCTACTATTCGTTTTCTTTTGTTTTAAATCTGTAAAAATTGTTAAGTAAACAAAATTATTTATCAAGGAAAAAAAATGTTCGTCGTTTAAAATATTTTGGGAACAGCTGATCTGACCATGAGGATAAAGGGAAGTAAAAGATTAAACAGTTTAAGTATTTGAAGTAATTTACAGATAAAAACAAACTTACTCCGATGGCAGCATCATCAGGATCGCAGGTGTCAAGTGGTCTTCTAAACTCAATGACCAGATGCGTGTGGTTGCGTAAACCAAAGACCAAAGTGTAGTCCTGCGCATAGTCTGCCATGGGAACTCCATTTGAAAGGTGACAGTCCTGTAACAAAATTCAGTAATTTATAAGATTTAGAAAAAAAACACATAATATTGTGGGATATTATCACAACTTTGTAACGACTGATATCGCAAATATCCAATAACCACGTTCTTATAAAATAACGGCATGTTTTATATATACCAGCCTCCTACTGTGATAAATACAATGAGAAAGTAATACCACAAAATGAAATGACAACATCAAGTACTAGTGAAAGTCATCAGTCTCGTAGAAGTGCTATCGCATCAGTATCCGGATGGTACACAGTTTTATATATCAGTAAGTGATGAGATCCAGTTTGCCACCTAACACATACTTGTAAATTATGATCTTGAACAGCTGTTTAGATGTCTATGCTAAGTGGGATCTACGATTCAGAAGTCACGATAAAATTAAATTACAATTTCGTAGATAAAATATTTAATGCATCTATCAAAACCTGTTAATTGAAGCTAGAAGTAAAATGCCCACCTGAATGACACATCAAAACTAATCGTTCATAAAAAAGCCCTTCCTGTATTGGGCGCAAAATCAGGTAGATTATATACGTTAGTATTATAACATAAAACAACATATACGTTCAGAATTTTTCTATGATCTTGGGTATATTCTAAAGATTTTCTTTAACACTGGACACATACACTTCATCTAAAGCCGAATGTGTTACTATTATATATCAGAGTTACAAAAGTTTATTTAAAGTTCGTCATCCCTTGGTATGATTTTCTGCGAGTTTTCTTAGTTTTATATTTTCTTAACATATTTGGTAAAAAATACGTAATCTGGGGAAAGTGTATAGTTTAAAGGCAGCGGCAGGCACCTTTTTTCCTTACACCAACTTCTAAATATTTATTTTGTAATATTTTAAATTTGTCAATAATATGAGAGCCTCTAAAACAGCGCTAAATAAATTGTCCTTTTTAATTACTTATATTAACAAGTGTGTTCTGAATCTATTAAATGATTTAATTTTACCTGAAAAGAATCTAGACAAAAAATTTTCGAAAAAAATATGGATTCCTTTGTTACTTTTCAAGTTTTAAGTCGAAATACAAGTATATGTACCATATATACATACCAACAATTCGTTTCCCTATCTGGGTAGGTAGAGAGAAAAACACGCAAGGGTTTCCTATCTCGACACACATATTTTCTTTCTTATACATTCACACACCTTTTTATACAACTCCTACGATCGCTCTAACTTTTACATTTCCTTCTTCTAAAATATCTTTCACTTGATTCAGTCATAATTTCCTTGGTATTTCTCTAACACGTCCACTACTCACGTTTGATTTGTATATCGAAGTAGTAGTAGCCGAATTCAATAAAGGCAAAGGGAGGAAAACAAATTAGGTAGTCGATCGGAGCTTGGTTGTTATTGCGACAGGAGTTTAAATACTTGGGCTTGTAAGAGGAATGACTCGTGGAAAAGGTTTGTGTGAGCTCTAGAGTGTGGTGTTTTTTTTGTTGTTTTATATTTATATTTTTTTATGGTTATGTGCGGTATATTGTGGGATGAATGTTTTGGTCTGTCTGGAGCGATGAAGTGTGAGGAGTTTGATTTTGCGTGATGTATACATATGTTGGGGTATACATATTTAATGTAAACATACTCGTATGTTCGCGATATACATATTTAATGTATAACATACATATTATGTTCGCGTGATGTATACATATGTTGGGCAGAGGAAACGCTATAAGAACAGTCTGCGAGAGTCGTTTACTTTGTGCGGGGTGCTTGAGGACTGGGAGCAGGTGGCTCGGGACCGTGAGGGGTGGAGAGTCGTATGTTCTCGGGCTGATGGCGTCTCAGCGGCTAGACGTGTGAGAAACAGTCTGCGCGTTGCGAACATGCGTCAACATGACCAGGCGTCTCAGCAGGATCCTTATGTCTGTGGCATTTGCGGGAGGGAGTGCGCATCCAGGATCGGGCTGTTCTCTCACAGAAGATCACACGATCGACGTGGGAGAACGGTTCAAACTGACGTTGGAGTGGCGAGGGGATCCTCGACTGCGAGGCCTGGCAACGACGACGACGACATATGTAATTGAGTGTTACTGTTTATCAGGTTGATGAGAATGTGCAACGGGTTTTTATATAATCGATACTACTTTCCGATTTATTTTTCCATGCTATATGTCTTCAGTGACATACAGGCAAAAACCTAGTTTACTGGGGACACGACAAATGAAAGGCAACAAACCCAGATCCATTAAAATTGTGTGTCCAAATTAAATTACCTGTTGTTTTTTCGCAAGTTATGTACATTTCTTGTCATGTGTAAAATAAATAAATAAAATATCTATTTTGTTGGTCTTTCTAAATTTGTTCGTTCTACATGTTCAAACCATTTTGGAGTGCTCTTTTTTATCTTAATCAACATCAGTCTTAAGTTCATCTAATCCTAATAGTTTTATTTGGTTTTCTGTCGTAGATATTCATCTCGTCTATTTTTTTCAGCTGACGCTTTTCCACAGCATGAATTTATTTTAAACTATGTTTAAGAGATCAAATAATAGTAAACAGGAAGAAAACTTTTTTTTAATTAGTTTTCTTCAAGAACTTTAAAAAACAGGCTAACAAGACGAAACAAGCTTGTAAAAGTATTAGATAAAACCTTTGAGTTTAAAAATGCCTTAACATGACAGAGAAGCTCGTTAAAGCATTAATAAAAAGGTTTTCAGACGGCGAATGCTCTTAAACTCAGAAAAGTGGCTCAGTTAATGGAATATTTTGTGAAATAAGATTATCCTTAATATATTACGTTATTTTATTTGGCCACTCAGGTAGCTTTTTGGATCTCTTTGAAAGCGATAAATGAAGAAAATAAATTAAGGCGAGAAATTGCGTCATAAAGACTTCATTTGAATAAAGTTAACGTTTAAAACTAGTTGTAAGCTACAAAAAATATATCTGTATATATTATTGGCAAGGTTGTCTTTAGTAAAATAAGATAATCATCACCATCTAATGTGCTTAGTAAACAAATTATTTGACCGACCATTCAGCCTATTGCATCCTTTTTATTCATACTTTTCTTTCAATATCGCATTGCACGCGGCCATCTGATGCATGTTAAACATGTTTCCAATATATAAAATTTCCTCAACTTGCACTAATATTTCGTTCTTCACGTTTATTTTACACGCAACTTACTTCAAGCATGACTTTAAATGTGGTGAAACTTTATTATATGTTTTGCGATAAAACACTACATTTATTGAATTCAATGCTTAAAAATGATTATCAATATTTATTTGTGAATAATGTTGAAAAAGGTTTTCTGTTCAATAATTTACGTTTAAATAGTTATACTTGACTAAAAATATTTCCATATGAAATAAAAATATACATACCTACCATTACGGTATTTCCATGCTGGATTACGCAGAGAGAACAGACGCCAAACTTTCCTATCTCGACACATACTATATATTTCGCCTCTTCCACATCTATGCACTTTCTAATACAGCTCCTACAGTTTATTTTAAATTACTTTTCTTTCTCCCAAAATATCATTCACTTGTTGCGACCGAACTTTCATTGGTCTTTCTTTACCACGCCTTCCACTTATACGAGTATTTGCACTGTATATTTGTTTTATAAGTCTTTCTTCATTCATTCGTTCCACGTGTCATAACCATCTCAGAGTACTCTTTGTCCATCTTACTCAATACATCAGCCTTAACTTCACAACTATCCCTTAACTCCTTATTCTGTCAACTGTGGTCACCCTATTGTATTCTAAGGTCACGCCTTTGTACAGCATTTATTCAGCTCTTTTTAGTCTTTTTCCACGTCTACGTTTCCCTCCCACGCATAAAACACTAGTACTAAAATATTTTTATAAACTATCATAAAAATATAAGAAAATGAAAATGTTTGTGAAGCACTATTTACTCCTTCCAGTGATTCACCTAAGGATTCGAAAAAGGCAATTATTCAGACTTAAGGCTGAGATGTATGGAATATTCAGAAGATACCCTTGAGCCTTCCTTGGGACATGGTTGCTTTACCCATTTGGAATTATCACATTTCATACATGAAAATCAATTAAGTTGAAATATCTCACTCCCTAATTTAAATTTCCACGAAAATGTTACTTTAATTACTATATGGATATTTGTCTATCTAAATAATTTGAGATAAAGTGATTTTCGTTTGAAAATCAACAGTTAATTGAACTAAGAGCATTTTCTTACAAAGTTAAAATAAAGACAATAGTTTTGCCTTGAAATATTAAAATTCAATAGGTTATTTTTTTATATACTATTCACGGATTTTTCCTATAACGGAAAGAGGGTCTTACCATTAGCTTAACATATTTCCAAGGAAGAATATCAGCCAATATCTCTATACCACGCGTGACTTAGTGTTTAGCCATGATATTCCTCCTGTTAGTTGGTATGTTGAACAGAGGGTGAATCCTTGCACGACTTTATTTATTGGGGACATATAAACTAATTGCTTCTACTATCGCGGGACAGTTAAAACTACTTCGAAAAACCTTTGGTAGGAATATCGCAATGAATTATTGCCTTCTTGTTTCGAGGCTTCTTTAGTTTCACACATAGATAGATAGAGCCATGAATAAAATGCATACTCTGCAGTAAAGGAGTCGCAGAAATGTCTTTTGGACTCGCTCAACTACGAGTATCAGGGAATTCTAGATTCTTCTCGGGTTCCATATGGTTGAACTTTACTCTAATCTACTGCAAACCAGTGAATTATACAGAGATTTCATAATAGCGTCACCATCAAATGCCCTCGAGACTCTCACCATAAATACATTTTTATCGTGACAAATTCCCCGTCAAATCGTTCAACAAAAAGTATAGTGTTCGTTGGGAAGGCGTCTTAATTGTAATGTTTCGGGTGATTTTGTTGTAAATTATTAAAAGCAGAATAAGAGTGTTTTTCTTGCAAGTCCTTATTTTGTACATCTTTTTATTACATTGCAATATTTTCCTTATAATACTGCCATTTGATAAATATCTTGTTTTGTGTGGTAAAAGTTATACGTGTGCATTTGGGTGCTATTAATATTTGTAATGCACTCCTTTCAGTAAAAACAATTTTGAAAATGATACAAATTTACTGATAACGCGAACCTGCAAATATAAAACTGTACGCAGTTGTATGAACAAATACGGTTGACCAATTCCATAGGGAGTTATGCTAAATACTTAAGTGTGCACAAAAGTGTGTTTTGATGGATATTTGACTTTTTATTTTGCAGATAAAAAATGTTTATTTAAAACAATAATAAATAGAAAATGATTTTTTTGTAAATTATAGATTTTGTAGTTGAAACGTTGAATTTATCATTAGGTGTACGAATAAAAATTAGTTAGAAAATTATCAAAATGATGTGTTTAAAACAGTTTTTGAACTCTCCGAGTAAGTATCGCAATTTTTTAAAATATCTTTATTATTTTGATGAACATGATTTGAGAAATAACACTTATATATAGAACGAAATTCTCTTTATTCTTAAGGACGAGAATACTACAATTTTGAAAAATAAAGTTTTATAATCGGATGTTTATTTATTTTTTCTTCAACAAATTTTCAATTTGCCATAAGCGTGCTATGGCATGGTTGTAATCTACAAAAGAAGTAAAAAAGTTAGCACATTAAAGTAAAAACAGTTAACTTAAATTCTCTGTCTTAGTAAACGAGCTCGTTAACTAAAAAAACGGAATTCGTTAACATTTAGACACTTTAATTTTAGTAGAAGGAAAAAATATGGTAAATATTTGGAAATTACTCTGTATATCGTGTTTATTTATAAATTATAGATAACATTAAAACAAATATCAAGACCTGCAAAGATTATAGTTCCCAAAATTATTTTAATACCAACTTTGGTGTATGGGAGTGGAACGTGGACGTGAAATGAGGGTGAAAAGAAAATAATAAATACTGTAGAAATACATACACCAAGAACAAATACATAGGGCGAAAATGTATGACAGAATATGAAATGAAGTGATGAGGGATAAGTGTGTTGTTAAGGCTGATGTATTGAACAAGATGAAGAAGAGCACTCTGTATGACAGAATATGAAATGAAGTGATGAGGGATAAGTGTGTTGTTAAGGCTGATGTATTGAACAAGGTGAAGAAGAGCACTCTGTATGACAGAATATGAAATGAAGTGATGAGGGATAAGTGTGTTGTTAAGGCTGATGTATTGAACAAGATGAAGAAGAGCACTCTGTATGACAGAATATGAAATGAAGTGATGAGGGATAAGTGTGTTGTTAAGGCTGATGTATTGAACAAGATGAAGAAGAGCACTCTGTATGACAGAATATGAAATGAAGTGATGAGGGATAAGTGTGTTGTTAAGGCTGATGTATTGAACAAGATGAAGAAGAGCACTCTGTATGACAGAATATGAAATGAAGTGATGAGGGATAAGTGTGTTGTTAAGGCTGATGTATTGAACAAGGTGAAGAAGAGCACTCTGTATGACAGAATATGAAATGAAGTGATGAGGGATAAGTGTGTTGTTAAGGCTGATGTATTGAACAAGGTGAAGAAGAGCACTCTGTATGACAGAATATGAAATGAAGTGATGAGGGATAAGTGTGTTGTTAAGGCTGATGTATTGAACAAGATGAAGAAGAGTACTCTGTATGACAGAATATGAAATGAAGTGATGAGGGATAAGTGTGTTGTTAAGGCTGATGTATTGAACAAGGTGAAGAAGAGCACTCTGTATGACAGAATATGAAATGAAGTGATGAGGGATAAGTGTGTTGTTAAGGCTGATGTATTGAACAAGGTGAAGAAGAGCACTCTGTATGACAGAATATGAAATGAAGTGATGAGGGATAAGTGTGTTGTTAAGGCTGATGTATTGAACAAGATGAAGAAGAGCACTCTGTATGACAGAATATGAAATGAAGTGATGAGGGATAAGTGTGTTGTTAAGGCTGATGTATTGAACAAGGTGAAGAAGAGCACTCTGAGACCGTTTGGGCACGTGAAACGAATGAATTAAGAAATACAAAACAAATATACAGTGCAAATGTGGTGGAGTGGAAGGAGTAGTAGAGGAAGACCTAAGAAAGTATGGTTGTATCAAGTGAATGATATTTTGACAGAAGGAAATGTGATAAGATAAATCGTAGGAACTGTGTGAGAAGGTGTCTGGATATAGAAGAGGCGAAAGATGTGTGTCAATATAGGAAAGTTTGGTGATTTCTCCTTTCTGCCCACCTCGATAGGAAGACGGCGTGAGGATATGTATTTATGTATATATTACAAGGAAAATGATCTTGTTGAAACAAGTATAAACATTGTAAATAGACACTTTCTTGAAAATTGTTTTAATCATTAGGAAAATAAGCCTTTACTAAACAAAATAATTTTTTTTACCGATATTTCAAAGAAATTTTAATTCGAAATGCTAAATCAGTAATATATATTGGATCATAACCAACTTCAGTGCCAATACTGCAAAAATGTTCATTACAAGAATATTGGCAAATTCTATTGTAGTTGGATATATTCTTAGGTATTTTGTTTAAGAAATAAAACTTTTTTTTTCTAATTCATAGCTGGCCAAAAATTATTGAAATGAACTCATCTTCATTCACACATCTTTTAGTATATTTTGGGAGCTTTATTTTTTTATCAATTTTTAAAAGTTTAATTATTAATATTTTCTGTAAAGTCAATATTTTTTATATTATATATTATTTATAGTTGTCATTAACACTGTGGAGGTTTCAAGACATTGTAATTTGTTTGATCAAATACTGTTTATTCCACTTTATGTTTTTTTTTAATGATTCTTTTTAAATTTGTCGTCGGTTAAGGGGACACTGAGCAATATATGAAGCATACAGTTAAAGGCGGCGAATTTATGGTAATTAGGATAAATAACATAAAGTGGATTTGTACAGTGTTTGATAAAATAAATTACATTGTCTATTTTTTACTGTTATTTGAATATTTTTACTGTGATGTGATGTTAATTACAAAAATCACAAATTTTCAAACTTTATCAAATACAAAGCAATCCCGCGGAGGAAAGTGTTCGGAATATAAAGAAATTAAGAGTTATTATTTTTAGCTTAGCAGCATGTGGGCTTTTTTCACTTTCAGTTTTGACTTTTCACAAAAAAATATTTTTCCTGTCGACGCACGTCAATAAAAGCAGGCATGAAATGTGAAACGAGCGAAAGAAATGTGATTTATAGTTATGGTAAACGAATTTTCTAGAAACATAAAATAGCTCTTTGAGCGGATATTACTAAAACAATTTATTGTTCTAAAAAATGTTGCAAATAAACCTTGTTAGTTAAATTCAGTTAAAAATTTACATTTTTCTTTAAATTGAAAATTTCTCTTATAACGATATAATAAAAGTTTTTTTAAATATTATAATTATCTAACGAGAAAGAATGTTTTTAATATAAGTTTAAGAGAAAATAGTTTTGTCGGTAGGTATAAAAGTGTATTAAAAAAATATCTAATTGTATTTGTTACAGATCACGTACCACGAATCTTTATAGAAAATTTAAATTAAAAAGAAATTCTTTGACTAAAAAAATTATAGAAATTTTCTTTTAAGAAATTCTTCGACTGTTCTAAAAACAAAATTCTTCAACTAGACAACGATGAAAATATTTTCAAATAATAAATGAAAAACTGTATCTCATTTTCTTTTAAATACTGTCATCGGTCCCATTACTCGAGCCTTCAGGTCAGGAACCACTAGAATAGGCACGGAAATCACGGTTCGTCATTGCACGTGTTGGTAACACTACCACACACAAAAATATAACAATAATCGGATTCGTACTCGGCGCGTGCGAGTATTGTTACCTGACAAACTCTTTTACCAAACTGGAACATTTTTAAAGTCCTATTTTTTTAGCGTCATTGCGAATAGAACTCAGACTACCCGGGTAGGCGTCTTACTAGTGAATCGCGTATATTCTATGAAAAATAAAAGCATACATAAATTTCATAGGTTCAGATTGTTTTTACAAAATCTGCGTATTATTATTTTTCCATGATAATGTTGAATAAGATTTTGTCATTTCATTACGATCCACAGCCATTTTACGCACAACAATGATATTTTTCTCCTTTTTGCTATACCATCATTTCTCCCGCAAAACGCTTGAAAAATCCATTAATCTGCTTTACAACTTCACTGGGTTTTGTGTCATACAAATATAGTAATATCACTCAATATATTAAAGAATTCTTTGTGTGCAAGATATATCAATCTGACAATGATATTTGAGAATAAATAAGGAATATCAAAAAACGGAGGAAGAGAAAATGAAATCAAATTGAATAAGATTTTTTCACATTTTATCAAACGACAAATAAATGAAAATATATTTGAAAAGAAAATTCCAACCCCTAAGCGTAATTTTCGAGGTTCAAAGCGGTTGAACATTAAATAATATTAGGTTTTCTAATAATAGGTTTTCTGGAAAATAAGTTCGTATTTTTAAGTCAAATTCAAACGTAAAATTGCACCAAATGGCCGTAGACAGTGGTATTTGATATTTTAAGTATTACAGCAATATCTTATGTCGTAGAACGCTGGTTATTTAAAACATCGATTTGATCATCATCAGTGATAATCGGACTTTCGAAGTGAACACCATTTTCGAGAGTCGTAATTCCATTACAGATTTTTTTAAATCACGTTTGAGACACAATCGCTTCTGCATCGTCGCCGTACAATGTAGCATTTTTTCGTCAGAATAACATGACAACAATATGGCCAATACAGTATGCTAGACGATTACCTTTCATAAAAACATTCCATACATTTAGCACGTTTCGAATGAAGTTAGCAATAACATTTTTGTCCTGATTTATCTGAAAAATATGAACTTGTTGTGCTTTCTGAATAACCTAATATTTACGCACTTATACATACATACATGTGTATAATTAATATTCAATTTTGAATTTATTTTCAACCATGATCCTTCCACTGTTGAGTGAGGGCGTCCTTATGTTTTTCGCTTTTGCGGTTCTTACACTTGTATACATTGTATATGTATGAAAGACTCGGTCAGTTTTGTCGAATAAAGTATTGGCTTATCTAGGTGTGCTATCAATTATGACATTTTTTGGAGATCATCAACAATTTTATTTCAACACTGAGTGCTTTGATTCCAACCCTAACTGAGTGCTTCGATTCCAACTCTTGGTAGAGTATGAGGAACGCTTAAATAAAGTTCGATTAATACATGTAAGGTTTGTTCTAGTTTTATTCAAATACCTCAAATAATAGAGAATAATTATAAAGGGAAATAAAATATACTGGATGTAAAAAGTAAATAGATTATTGCGTTTAAGTCGGGTTCAGATTTTGGTATTATGGTTGAGGCAAGTAAGAGTGATGACTTGGGTTTTGCGGTATACATTTACGGATTGTTACGACTATATTTGTTAAATTGCATACTTCGCGTCCTCGAAATTGTTAATTCGCGACATATCATAATTTATGAAACTTGTGGTGTCGAGACCATGTGCTTGCCTTGAAAACAGGAAGATTAAAATATTATGAAATACTTGAATATTTTAAAATACTAAAGACAATAAAATAAGGGTAACTACCCTTGCAGTCAGGTACATTTTTATTCTATGACAACATTGTCACGGGCGACTTAGGTCGAGATTGGCACCCCTGCTCCTTTGTACTTCCTTGCCAAGGGGAGGCCGGCTAGCTGGCTCGTCCTATTCCGTGCTGACCGTGCTGAGATACAGACGTTGGTCCGACACTGCTTTTCCTCATATATCACAGAACTCCAGGACGCCATCTTGATTACGGGTGAATATTATTTCTCCTATTTTGAATGTGGATTTCATCGCCACGCTAAATACCCACCGAGTAAAAAAAATAATTTCAAATTGTTATTCAAATCTTCCTTGCCAAATACAACACATTTCTTCTTGCCAGTTTTAAACTTTTTTTTTTCGACATTCGTCGAGTTTTTTTCATATATTCTTTTTTCTTTTTTTTCTTTTTTTTTTTACAATATAATAAACTGTTTCATTACAAATTGTTCTTGTTTAATTGTGTCGCCTGTCCCAGCGAGATTTGAGAGAGACTTATTCAGAGTTAAGAGAACCCAACGAATCCCAGAGATCTAAAGAGTTCCTGTCTCGTTAAGAGGCCTACTGACCTGTGCGGGCCTGTCGCTCCTTGGTAAGATTGATATTTGGTGAATTGATTTAAATAATCAATTGTGTACATATAATTATTGTTTCCTAAATACAGCAGAAAGGCGTGACATAATTGGCCCCCGAACGCGTGGCAGAAAACTCTGTATCTCTTGATATCTCGCTAGACAAGGTTTTTATTTATAATTTGTTTTGTGTGTTTTAAATAATAATTTATTTTCAGAAAAGTGTTTTTATATGTATTTTTTTGTGTACGACCGTTTGTTTTCTCTATTTTGTTCCCACGTGTTTGCATCATTTGTTTTTACTGCCATTGTTTTTTTTTGTTGTTCTCCCGCGTTTGTTTTCGCTGTTCGCGACCACATGGTCTTCCTTGTGCCCACGTGCTACGGGCTCCGAGTTGGAAAGGCCGTTTTTCGAGTCTTTTTGGAATAGATTTCTAGCTAACTTTTTCCAAATATTTTCTTGTTAAGAATCGTGTGTTCCTTATTAAACTCGATTTAAAAGTTAGGGTGTTCAGAAATTTGTACCACGCTTCAGAGAGAAGTCTTTGTTTGTTTAACATATCGTTTGAATTAGAAGTGTGTTTTTGTTAGTGGGGTCTGATATCGCGTTTTTTCTTTTCTTCTTTTTGGGCCTTGTTTATTGTTTTAATTTTTTTTTTGTTTGTTGTTGTTGGCAATGGATCCAATTAGGGACGTAATGAAGTCGACCAAGGCTAGATTGATAGGGGAATTACTTGAGCGCGGACTCTCCCCCAGTAATAATTTTTACGAATTGCGTCGTCAGGCCAGTCTATACAATAAAGGTCTCGCTCCATCATCATCGAGGGAGGTGGCCTTACCCCCTAGAACTCGACCATATTTAAACCTTTCTAAAGCTCCGGAGTTATTTGAGAGGGCGGATAATGGGGATACCGCTTCGGGAGCTCTGGCACCGATGCCTTTGACAAATTCATCTCCGTATACTGAGGTTGGGAATTCCCGTTCTCATGTTCCACTTCCGTCGCCACAATGGAATATAAACTTCTCGTGTTGGCCAATTGATCCTTATACCGGAACGGGTTGTGTAAGGGAATTCTTGTCACGAATGGAAGAAGTGGCTTGTGCCAGAGGTGTTCACCTAAACGCGCTTCCGGCGGTCTTACCAGAGTTTTTACGTAAGGGAGCATTAACCTTCTTTAGGAGCAAGGTCAAGATATTTAAAGATTGGAACACAGTAACGAAACTTTTCTTAGAAAAGTATGAGTCGGAAGACTTTATGACTCAGCGCAGGATGGATATTTGGGCCTCCATACAAAAGCCGGGCGAATCATCTACGGATTTTGTTTCGAGAATTCAGAACTTGAATCAGTCTTTGGAACCGCCTCTCACTGACAAGGATTTATTACAAGTATTTAGACGCGGCCTACATCATAGGTACTGTTCAGTGGTTGTCAGCTCGCAACCGTCTTCGGTTGACCAGTTGGAAAAATTGTGCCTGGCCTTCGACCTAATGAACAGGGACGAGGGAAGGTCCCCTCGTTCCGCCCCCCTTTTCTCAAGAATGGGTGCTCGGTTGTCACCGGTATCTTACACCTCAAATGCTGAGGAACCATTACCAAAGAGGTGTTATTCGTGTCGGCTTCCTAATCACATCGCGCGTAATTGCCCCAGCCGGCCACGTTTTAGGAAGGGACCTGTACGGACGGCTACCAACCTTTGGAAGGCCAGAGCCGTACCCTCTCGACAGTTGGCTTTGTTACCGGATATGTCAAGACCGCCTCCGTTTATTAACGCTCCAAAAAACCGGTAGGGCACCAACCCGATTCAGTTACGTCGGATTTCCCGGGTTGGTCGCGTCAGTCAGCTTCAAAAGAATCGTTCCCTTTCGTAAATTTTGTAGAGATTACTAATGCTAGGGACGAGCGACCCTACCTTCACTGTTATATTCAAGAATTGCCATTTAGGGCTTTGCTTGACTCAGGCGCGTCGGTTAACGTAATTGGTGGAGAACTTTTTAAAAAATTTGAAAGTCAGTATTGTCCGTCTCTACTTCGCGAGGGAATCGTGCATACGGCGGGTGGCCAGGAACACCGTGTGCTGGGTTCTGTACAGTTACCTTTATGTTACGATGACCAGACCGTTTGGGCGGATTTCTTAATAGTTCCTTCATTGGAGGAGTGCCTGATTTTGGGTACCCCTTTCTTAAAGCACTCGGGCCTTACCCCGAATCTCTTTCCTTCTTCTAGTATAGAAAAACTATCTTTGAGACCCGTTGTGTCCGAGATAGGAAATAAGTCTTTTAAGCCTTCATGCTTGACATCGGCTGCAGATTTGTCTATTGAACAGAATCTGCAGTTGAACCTTTTGATTGCGGACTTCAATAGTGTCGCATTTGAAAGGGTGGGACTGGGTCGTACCACGTTAGTCAACCACGTTATCGATACAGGCAGTCATTCACCCGTAAAACAGAGAACTTACCCTCTGTCGCATATCCGCCGACGACAGATGATTTCCGAGCTAGACGAAATGCTCGAATTAGGAGTGGTTGAGCCGTCGCGCAGCGCCTGGCTAAATAATGCGTTTATCGTTCCGAAAAAGGACGGTTCAGCTCGATTCGTGTTGGACCCGCGTAAATTGAACTCCATTACGAATTCAGATTCGTACCGTTTGCCAAATATTAATAGAATTTTAGACAATTTACGGGATACCCGATATCTCTCCGCGTTGGATTTAAGTCACGGATTCTGGCAGATGCCGTTGAACCCAGACTCTAAGTGCAAGACCGCGTTTTTCGTAGAAGGCCGGGGTCAGTACCAATTTGTGGTCACCCCATTTGGTCTAAAAAATATTCCTGCCGAAATGCAGAGGCTAATGGATAAACTGTTTGCCGATCAGGGCGATCATGTATTTTGCTACCTAGATGACATCTTAATCTGCAGCGCAGATTTCGATTCACACATCGCCACCTTACGTTTGGTGTTGCGCCGGTTGAAGGAGTCCAATCTTACTATAAAATTGGCCAAGTCGGAATTTTGCAAGTCAAGCCTTAGGTACTTGGGACATATAGTGGACCGCGAAGGGTTGAGAACGGACCCTGAAAAGATTAAGGTGATGAAGGAATTCCCTAGGCCACGGAGTGTAAAGGAAGTGAAAAGCTTCCTCGGTTTGTGTTCATATTACCGCCGATTTATAAAAGATTTTTCTAAGATCGCTGCGCCCCTCTGTCGCTTGACTAGTATTAAACTTAAGGGCTCTAAGTTCCAGTGGGATTCGACCGCTGAAGAATCATTCGTCCTCCTCAAGCGTGCCATGATTACGTCTCCCGTTCTGAAGCCACCGGATTATACGGTGCCATATATACTCACCTGCGACGCGAGCGGAATAAGCATCGGTAGCTTTCTTTCACAATCCATGCCGGATGGTGTTGAACATGCCATAGCTTATTTTTCACGAAAGCTTTCCCCGGCGGAAAGGCTTTATAGTACCACCGAGCGCGAACTCCTGGCCATCGTGGACTCAGTCCATCATTTCCGTAGTTATCTAGACGGAACCAGGTTTACGATTCAGAGCGATCACGGATGCTTAAAATATCTGGACCATCTGTCTTCACCGAGCGGCCGATTAGCCCGTTGGGCTTGTAGACTCTCACAATATAATTTTGATTTCCTTTATAAAAAGGGTTGCGAGAATCGCTTGGCTGACGCCCTCAGTCGAATCGAGGTATCCGCGATGAGCTTTTCCCCTCCGTTCGAGCACGTAACCGACGAATGGTATTTACGGATCCTAAGAGAGTGTGAGAAGGATCCACGGTCGCGGCCAAACTTTAAAGTAGCAAAGGGACATCTATTGCGGTTGTGTCGTTCCTCTCACGACCCTGTCCGCAACCAGGGAGAACGAGATTGGAGGGTCGTGGTACCCCAGGATGCGTTGGTCCCCTTGATCGATGATATACATTCGAACCTGTGTCACCCGGGTGTTAGGAAGACTATGGAAATTATTACTCGGACGTATTTTGCTAACAAATTATCTGAGGCAGTAACTCATTTTATATCGCGGTGCGAAACGTGCAAGGCCTATAAACATAACACACAGGGCCCATGTGGCCTTATGAGTGAGCCCAAGCAAGCATCCCGGCCCATGCAGTCCTTGAGTATGGACCTCGTAGGCCCCTTGCCTTTGTCTAGGAAACGGAACTCTCATATTTTAACGGTAGTTGATAACTTTAGTAAGTATGTATGGGCTTTTCCCTTGAGAGTGGCCACGTCTAAGGCTATAATTCGGTGTTTGGAGGCGTCAATATTTCTCCCGTGTTCGGTGCCACGTACCATCGTAATGGATAATGGTAGGCAGTTCATATCGAAGGAATTCAGATGATTCCTGGAATCCTATGGGATACGAGACCTCTTTTACAACGCGTATTATCACCCGCAAAACAATACCAGCGAGAGATATAATTCTTCAATTCTGACGTGTCTAGCCATTTTGGTACAGGACAATCAACGAGATTGGTGCGAATTCTTAGGGAAGATCTGTTCCTGTTTAAACAATACTGTGAGCATAGCCACCGGTAGCACCCCTTTTTATCTGCTTCACGGATTCCATCCGGTTCCCCATGCTTCGTTCCACGACCAACTGGGTTCGAATCAGATTGTCTCTTCCTCGAGATCTCCTAATTATCTCCAAGGGTTAAATAGAATGGAAAAATTGTACGAGACCGTCACTGCTAAACTATTGACTGGGTTTAAGCGTAGCGCAGCTAGGTATAACCTACGCCGTAGAGAGAGACGTCTGTCCGTTGGACAGGTGGTATGGAGGAAGTCCTTTAAACAGTCAAATGCAGGTCGTTACTTCAGCGCCAAGCTGGCACCGAGATTTATAAAGAGTGTAGTTAGCAAGAAAATCTCCAATTCGGTTTACGAGCTGTCGGAGCTTAGTGGAAAAGTGGTAGGGAGATATCACGTGAAGGACATTGCAAAGGTTGACCAATGATAGTCTCGCGATCGGGTGACCGACAGAGGAGTATAGCACTCCACGTCATAAAGTCAGGAGAGAATTAGTCCGGATTCTCGTAGTCAAAGCACATAAAGGGAGCATGGCCAAGTAATAAATAGAGTATAGCCTCTTTGTTGTTACAATAACGGTAGAGTTAATTGTGTATTTTCTCTTTTGAAATTAGAGAACGTGGTCGGGAGACCGGTATCTGAGTAAAAAGCTGTTTCTCGTCGTAATAGAGAGAGCGTAGTTGAGTAGTCTCTCTTTAGAAACTAAAGAGCGTGGTCGAGTGACCAGTAGTCGAGTATAGAACTGTTTCTCGTCGTAATAGGGAGATCGTAGTTGAGTATTCTCTCTTTAGAAACTAAAGAGCGTGGTCAGGTGACCACTACTTGATAATGGAACTCTTTGTCGGCGTAACAAAGAAATCGTTAGTTTTTGTTATCCCTTTTGAAATTAGAGAACGAGGCCAGGTGATGAGAATCGATTTTAGCACTCTTTTGTCTTTGTAAAGAACGAGAGAGTTAGTTTGTTATCTCTTTTGAAATTAGAGAACGTGGTCAGGTGAGAGGAAGTCGCTTATAGCACTCTTTTGTCGTTGTTAATAACGAGAGAGTTATTTGAGTAATCTCTCTTTAGAAACTAGAGAGCGTGGTCGGGTGACCAGTGATTGAGTAGAGAACTCTGTCTTGATGAAGAGAGCGTTAGGGGAGTATTCGCTCCTTAAACTAAAGATCGTGGTCGGATAACCAGTGATTCAGTAGAGAACTCTGTCTTAATGAAGAGAGCGTTAGGGAAGTATTCACTCTCCAAACTAAAGATTGTGGTCGAGTGACCAATAGTTGTGCATAGAACCCTCGATTGTGTTAATAAACGGAGCGTTAGATGACTACTCGCTCCGTAGAACCAAAGAGCGTGGCTAGGTAACCAGAGTGCGAGTATAGCCTCTTTGTCGTTGTAGTAACAGGAGAGTTAATAGTGTATTCTCTCATTGTAGACTGGAAAGCGTGGCCAGGTGATAGCTGGAGATTATAAAATTCTGGTCGTTTTACCAGAAACGGAATTGGGAACACGGTTAGAACGCGGTTGGAACTCGGTTGGAACTAGAAAGCGTGACCTGGAGTCAAATTATTAAATGTATCATTCTTGTCTTGTAAGAAGGAAGGAATACAGGGGTTATTCTCTTATAAGAATACGGCTGAAGTTTAGTAGCTGCATAAATATTATATAAATTGACTATTGAATACAGTATAGCTTAGAATAGACCTTATGCGGTGAGTCCGTCGTCACACGATAAGGACGCGAACATATGATATGGGTCCGGTCCTGAGCACAGCTTCTGTGCCCGGGTGGATTATAGATAAGCTAATAGTTGACAGTGTAGTGATGGGTTCGTCAGCGCCTAATTGGGAGTCATTCATGGTTAGGAAAATGGTTCTTAAAATAATTAAATTAAATATTTTGTTATAATACCTTGAGGGTATACACTGTCGATTCCTTGGTGAATGTCAGTTTAGTATGTCAAGTGACGTCACCGGTGCGAATTTATTATTGCACAAGGGTGAATGAATAAGTGGGCTGGCCGTGGGCAATCTCGTATGGATTCATTTCCATATGTTTTATGTATGGGCTGGTATTCAACCCGGTGACTTAACCAAAGAATACCTGGCGTTCAATGAACCTAAGCCTGGACCACGAGTGGCGGAATGCTGAGAGCCTAGAATAGGATTGTCTTCCTAATTGTTGTCTTATCTGGTAAGAATTCTTGAGGTATTCCGAACTTCTTAACGGAGGGGTGTACCCTTCCCCCGAGAGTAGCGTTCCAATGACTGTACTGAGGATTCAGTAGAGTATCCATCGTGGATAATTGCTTTGCGCAAATGCTATCGCTGGACAGTGGCCCGCAAGTTTAATAGCAGTAGAATTGTTCAGTAGTGCTATGGAGTAGGTGTTGCTTTCCACCGAGTTAAATTTTGGAAAAGATTGTACAGATGGTACAGTGGAATATCCGTTTCGGATAGCTGCACGCAGTAAATGTTAGTTTTTGGACGGGGTTCCATGATGATAATAGCCGTTGATGTGTTCGGAGTTTTCTTGTTGGGGAAGTGTAGCATTCCTCGGTGTTGAAGGGCTATAGTATTGAAGCAAGTCATCTTGTTGACGAATTGACTCCTGTTGAGTGTGGAGTATATACTTTGAAAAAAGAAAATTAATTATTTTTTTTGTTGTTGTTGTGTAAAATGTTATAAAATAATTTGTTCTGTCAAAGCACTCACCGAGTACGGGGTCGCAAGTTAGTCTGTGAGGCAGCGCAATGAAAGGTTTATGGGAAATGTGGAGGTTGTAGTGGTGCTGCTGGGAGGAATAAGGATAAGAGTATGGTGCGTTCTCGAATGAACTTTGACAGAATTTATGTAACTGTTACGGTAATTGCCGTTGTATTTTTGTTCTGTTTAAAACTTGTACTGATTTTATGTAACTGTTACAATGATTACCATTGTATTGTTTGCTCTGTTTTGAGTTTTGGGATAAGAGCTCTGGTTACTGTAGTGTTGGCAGCATGCGTCATGACTGGGGGCTGCGTTTCTTGGATAGTTAAATCTCGAAACGAACCCGTGCCCTTGTGGTCGGACGTATGGTGGGTCTCGCTCGGTAAATTGAATTCCCGGATTTTGTTGTTTATTATTGTCTCCTTACTTTGGCTCGGTGTAAATCACCGAGAGGCCTTGGGCAGCCTTAAGAGTCCGGGTTGGGGGAAGCTAGCCTCCCAACCGATAAAGGTTTTGAAGATGGCCTGAGAATACATCTGGGATGGATTGCTGTGTGTCTCCATCACGGGCCTCATGAACCCATATTAGCAATTGCGAATACAGATATGTTCTGTCATGTACACGTTTCGGGCCAAGGTAGCTTCGGTTCGTGAGGGTCGCGTGTCTGTCGCTCGGATCCTAGATGACCAAAGTTGTGTATGTGGTATCACGTGATTCTTGGCTCTGTTCTGGGGGTCCGTAGACGCGTCCTGCTTTCAACCGGGGCTACTCGCCAATTTTGTATTATGTTTTGTATTTTTCTTTTTAAAGGGAACTAAGGCTCCATTTATACAGTTACCATTCTGTGTGGTGGTGAATTGTTACTGCAACGGTTGTCCAGACCTTGGAGTCTGAGGAAACCCAAGTTATGTGTAAAGTTCTGTGTGAACTTAAGGAGATATAAGTCCTCGAAAATGGTTCGGTGTGAACCATAGGATATTTGTTATTCAATGTATAAAGTTCTGTCTGAACTTAAGGAGATATAAGTCCTCGAAAATGGTTCGGTGTGAACCATAGGATATTTGTTATTCAATGTATAAAGTTCTGTCTGAACTTAAGGAGTTACAAGTCCTCGAAAGTGGCTCTGTGTGAACCATAGGATATTTGTAATTTGACGTATAAGGTTCTGTGTGAACCTCTTGAAATTTTTAAATGATAAATATTGGCAATTGCGAAATTTATTGTTATCATTGTTGTTATCACTACGCCCGGTAGTGGCCGGAAGTTTGGACCGTCTTGTGCTGTGTGCCAGGGGCGGTCGTATTGTGGAAAGCGCCCGTGATATGGGGCCGCTTTAAAATTTATCGGTTCCCGACTGTGCAGTATAGGGAAGGGCGAGGAAAGGAATGTGTTGTAAAGTGTTGTCTTTGGTGTATCAAGGGAAGTGGGATTCTAATTTTGTGTTGAGCCATGTGGGTGGTTGGTTGGACGGAATCCACATTGAAAGGGGAGAATTTCAGGAATCACCTTTGAAGATAATCCACATGGAAAGGGGAGAATTTCAGGAATCACCTTTGAAGAGCAGCTGGTTCATAGGTTGGCCCGTGACCTACAGTGAACCCACTAAAGTCAGCCTTTGGGAGAAGACTGCAGATTTGTTTTATTATTTTGGTTAAGCTGTGTCCATTTCTCAGAATATTGTAATGAGAGAATGGCTTAACTGATTTGTTTCCCTCTTGGTCAACATTTGATTGTTAGTTGACCTTGCAGTTTAATATTTTATTAATTATATTACCCGATTGTATAGTATTATTTTAATTTCTTTGTTGTGTGATTTGATTTTATTAATATTGTATCGATTTCCTGTAATCTTGTACCATTGTGCATTGTTTTGTTTTGTATCAATTCCTGTAACTTGTACCATTGTGCGTTGTTTTGTTTTGTATCAATTTCTTGTAATCTTGTACCATTGTGTATTTTTTTTGTGTAAGGAGTTGGGAAGGATTGTTTCCCGCTCCTGTGTAACCGGCTATGTGTTGAAGTTAAATTGTTTAGGAGCCTAGTTAAGGAAAGGTTTTACGTGGTTCCCTTCCTCGTGGTCGGTCTTACACCAATTAAGACTACACCTATGGCAAATGCTGACTAGAGATAAATCGGCCACGAAACCGTATCCGGTGAGGGGTACATACACCCCTCGCTCCTTAGAATCATCTCTCGGACTGATGCGTCTGTGATATACGGAGGATAATTTTTTTTTTTTGTTTGTTTTTTTTTGTTCTTTCAATAACTTAGGGTGGGGTGTTACGACTATATTTGTTAAATTGCATACTTCGCGTCCTCGAAATTGTTAATTCGCGACATATCATAATTTATGAAACTTGTGGTGTCGAGACCATGTGCTTGCCTTGAAAACAGGAAGATTAAAATATTATGAAATACTTGAATATTTTAAAATACTAAAGACAATAAAATAAGGGTAACTACCCTTGCAGTCAGGTACATTTTTATTCTATGACAACATTGTCACGGGCGACTTAGGTCGAGATTGGCACCCCTGCTCCTTTGTACTTCCTTGCCAAGGGGAGGCCGGCTAGCTGGCTCGTCCTATTCCGTGCTGACCGTGCTGAGATACAGACGTTGGTCCGACACTGCTTTTCCTCATATATCACAGAACTCCAGGACGCCATCTTGATTACGGGTGAATATTATTTCTCCTATTTTGAATGTGGATTTCATCGCCACGCTAAATACCCACCGAGTAAAAAAAATAATTTCAAATTGTTATTCAAATCTTCCTTGCCAAATACAACACATTTCTTCTTGCCAGTTTTAAACTTTTTTTTTTCGACATTCGTCGAGTTTTTTTCATATATTCTTTTTTCTTTTTTTTCTTTTTTTTTTTACAATATAATAAACTGTTTCATTACAAATTGTTCTTGTTTAATTGTGTCGCCTGTCCCAGCGAGATTTGAGAGAGACTTATTCAGAGTTAAGAGAACCCAACGAATCCCAGAGATCTAAAGAGTTCCTGTCTCGTTAAGAGGCCTACTGACCTGTGCGGGCCTGTCGCTCCTTGGTAAGATTGATATTTGGTGAATTGATTTAAATAATCAATTGTGTACATATAATTATTGTTTCCTAAATACAGCAGAAAGGCGTGACAGGATCAAACTTGGGTGAGTCGAAAGCCATTTGATGTCTTCGCGACCGGGCTCGTCCTCTAATTGGTAGGGGTACGTTTTGATTGGGAACCTTACCTCTAGTAACTGTATTAACTTTTTTTCATTTCTTTAACATATATGTGCAATTTCAGGATACATATACGTGTTTACATACGAGTAGTCCATTGCTATAAAAAACTATTATATATTTTTATTTCAATTTTTAATTTGAGGAGGCGTTTTGTTTTTCATTCACTTCTGTCTTATTCTACTCGCTTGCTGCTAAGTTAAGGCAACGTTTAACACTTTTTAAGCATCTTGTCTCCCGTGGCCATGTGACTTGAGCAAATTTTACGAAAAGTGTCTCCCATCTATCTTGAGGCATTTTTCTAGGTACTCGTATAATTGTTCTCGTGATATCCAATCTGTGTTTTCTTAGACAATCTTCACAAAGTGTTCTACCCATTCCCATTGACATTTGACTATCCTTTCAATTATATGTGACCTTTGTTTGACTTCTTATCTATGTATTGTATTCCTATATATTTTAGTTTTACTCAGTATTACCCAATATCTGCAAAATAATGCATTCGAGGAAGTGCCTAATCTAATGGATATAGCTACCAACTTCGTATTCTACTCTCAACTTAAATATATTTATTTTGTAATATTTTTAAAATGTCAATAAAAGTTAGTTCAAATCTCAAGTTAGAGCGCTGTTGAGAAGAATTGGCTCTGTAAAAGGTGCTATATATATTATTATTATTATTCAGTTAACATTTTCCCATGCGTTTATTTAGTATCGCTATATTATCTTTATAATAAGGGTCCAGGTTTCGCACACATTTGTAAGTATCGAAAGAATACACCGATCGAAGATTTTTTTGAGGCACAGTGAAAGGTTTTCATTTTTATTCATTTATTTAGCTCGTTTATCATATTTTCATTCAATGTTATTTGTTTTCCCAAATATATCAAATATGGTGGAAGACTTCTTAACTATGTCATCAATGCTGATTTGTCTCGTTGATATACGAGTATATTGGTTAAATATTCTTTTGGTTCGAGTCTGTCAAAAGTTCGAGTCAAGTGTTCAGTTTCCTTTTTACATTTACGTATTGGTTTCCTTATTTATTTAATTTAATTTGAAATCAATATGACAACTTTTTTTTTATTTTTGAAAAAAAAAATGAGTTATTGAGAATACTACTTTCATATTCGAGTGTATTTTAAGTACCATATATTTTATGATACTTTCAGATTTATATCGAATTTTTCTTTTAAATAAAATTATGTAGCGTAGCTTACTCGTATATTGTTAAAAACTTTACCTAAACTTTTATGATTTTAAAAGAAATTTCATAGCATAGAAATTTTATGAAAATTCCTTATTCTATTTCCAAGTACAAGTTTTTTTGGTTGTTGTAAATCACAGACTTTGAAAAAAGTTCGTACTGTTTTCTTTGTATCGTCAAGTTTAGCCGTCGATTGATAAAGGTACACAATTGGTGACAAAATATAGCCCTTAACCTTTTCCACAAATAAATATAAAAAATACTCAAACTTTATGAGCGAAAGTTTAAAAATAAGTTTGAGGGCATAATAAAAGAACGCTAATTGAAAAAAGATGATATTTTCAAGATGAAGGAAGGATCATTGTGATGGTTCAGCCACGTAGAAAGAAGTAAATCTTTATCCCTGATATTAAGGTGCGTAATGATTTAAAAAATCCATTGTGATATTTAATATTTTTGTTTTCATTTAAATAATAATAAAATGTTCTGCGTTTAAACTTTTTTTTTTGACTCCATTTTGATGCAAAACTTTTCTGGTCGAGTTATTCATGTATTTATTGAAATGGTTTTACCGTTTTTAACAGTAAATATTCCTCATAGCAACAATACTATAAAATATTTCAAGAACTACCCTATTTTTTTAATAGAAATATTTTCTTTTTCCATAATTCTGTACATATTTTTATTCAACAAATGTAGTGCTTTATTTAAATTAAATCCAAACAGTAAATAAAAATTCTGAAGGCAATCAGTGACATCTTCCAGTATGGATATGTAAATCAAACTTATGAATTAGATTTGGGATGATAATGTCAGCTCGCTGATGTTTCAGATGGTAATCTTAGCAAGGAAAATCAAATGAATGTCAAAATAATATCTCGTATTGAAATCTTTAATATCAGTGACGGAGTATATCGATTGAAATATTCAAGCAGCACGTAATTTTGATAGATTTTCTAAAAAAATCAACTTGGGTTCTATTTTTGTAATTTTGTAGCCTACTTCGCTTCAAGTTGATCAAATGTGCGTTAATTTGAACTATATAGTATTGGATCCATATCAGAATATTTATTAAGAAATTACTTTGTTATTCTACTAATAACATTGATCCCCGCAACACGTGTTTCGACCTCCCTCTCGATAATCTTTTCAGGCGGAATGACTTTGGTTTCGTACGAGAGTAATGTTTATGTCTAAATTATAATTTCAAAGAAAGTAGTTAAAATTCCTTCAAAAGTTTACTAAACAATGCATTTAGAAAGATTAGAGAAAAACAAAGCTATAAGCTAAAATTAAACAGTAATAAATCATAAAAGATCACTCTTCATTACATTTTTTTCTTTGTATCAATATACCACCTTCCAGTGAAATATGACACAAGTTAGACATACCACCTTCCAGTGAAATATGACACCATATTATTACGAGTATTATACATTATACAACAGCATTGCTCTCTTGACAAACCTGGATCATTTCACCTGAAGGGAACCTTGAAATATACGGAAGGAACACGTGTCACGAAAATTAATGTAAGTTCTGGAATAATAAGGTTATTAAATATTTGTTTCAAGTTCTCGCGATGGACGAGTCGCCACTGTTTGGTACGAAAACAAATCTTTAGATTTTCTTCGTGTGGGCGCGGGGCGCACAATCGTCAGAATGATGAAGTAGATATTTAAAAAGTTTATCGTCTTTATAAAGGCTTTATCTAATCCAACGGTAACCTTCGTTATTATTATTTATTCGTAATCGAAATTTTCAAAGTCTGATTACTGGGAAAAGAAAAATATTTAAAAAAATCTTATTAATTTCGTGAAATCTTATGATAATGAAATTTAAATGATACAATATTTGAATATCTCCGTTGTATAAAAAATATAGTACTTCTGTTGTGTTGTTTATAGTTAAGGCATTAACGTTGTGGAGGTTTAAAGACATTGTAATTTATTTTTAACAAACACTGTTTATTCCACTTTTTATTCAGCTTTCACCTCATCTTCAGAGTCTTGTTTGCGCTCCCCTGAAGATGAGGTGAAAGCCTTGAAACCGGTAGGGTTATACCGTCATAAAAAAAAAAGTGGAATAAACAGTGTTTGTTAAAAATAAATTACAATGTACTTCTGTTGGATTTGATAAACATCTTTAATATTATCAAAGAAAGAGGGATTATTATTAAATATGCAATTTGAACATCTCGATTAATTTGACTATAACACCATTTTAAATTTTTTTGGTTTATAAAAAAATAACAATGTCTCTTGAGTAGATTTTATAAATTATACATAGCTTAATCTAGACCAGTGTAGTTTTCATAGAAGACCAAAGATAAAAAAACCAGAGACAATAAAACATTAAGAACTACTAATTACGTTATGTCGCTCGCCACCAGGTTCACCAATGGGTAACAAAAAACCTTTTAATCCTTTTTTTAACTGCAGGAATTGATATTTCAAATCAAAAGCCATTTAAATCCAACTATTGCCCCTACTCCCTTACGTTAACAATATAACATATGTTTTATTTCCGTTATCACGTAAGATCTCGGAAAAAAAGTATTAAACAGAAGCCATATATATAAATAAAGCTTCGGAGACCTTGTGCCTACTATTCTCGCTTGGGGGAAAAATGATCCTTCGTCCTAACGGTAAATATCTTACTAATATTGGTTATTATATACTACTCGATCAATTCAAGTAAGAGAGTAAAGTAATGAGTTATAAAAAAGGCATCCAATAAAATACTGTATTCTAAGTATACAATATATAGGATCAAATATATTTTCAGATCAATAAATGTTATATTACACCAACATCTTAAATAAACCGGCCAAATATATAACCGAACAATCTGTTCCGTACCAATTTTTCTCATTTACGATTCAAGTTTTTTTTATGTTTAAGAATATATATCTTTTCATAAAAAGTCTTAGGTTACAATAATATCAGTTTTTCTGCTGCGGAATGGTTTGTCAAACACTAAATTCTTCAATTGTGTACAGCAAATAACATTCATAAAATATACGAATATATACATATTACGTTTCGTGTAATATAGGAAATTTATTCTTCTGGCGTGCTCGCTCTAAGATTACAAGTGTCTCGTATAATAACCGTGATACGGATTATATTTCTTTCATGACAAAAAAAGTCTTTTCTAGTACATTATTAATTTCCTCAATTCATTTGGTATGAAATGTGAGGTTATGGGATCTGGGACATGTTATCGTAGCCGTTTCTATGCGGATGTGGAGATTATTGTAGTCTCTTCTACATAAGAATAATATAGTATTCCTGGTTTTCTCCTAGTTTTTTTCTTATTGGGAATGCTTAGCTTTAATTTATGAAATGTGAGATTATGGGATCTGGAACATTTTATCGTAGCCGTTTCTATGCGGATGTGGGAATTATTGTAGTATCTTCTACATATGAATAATATTCCTGGTTTTATCCTAGTTTTTTTCTTATTGGGAATGCTTAGCTTTAATTTATGAAATGTGAGATTATGGGATCTGGGACATGTTATCGTAGCCGTTTCTATGCGGATGTGGGAATTATTGTAGTATCTTCTACATATTAATAATATTCCTGGTTTTATCCTAGTTTTTTTCTTATAGGGGATGCTAAGCTTTAATTTGTTAGAGTAGAGATCTCTTCAATTGGGTATTGGGCTTTTGTTTGCTTGGGAGTAATTTAGTTATCCCAACATTTTTGGTTTGTATGTTTAGGATAATTATCTGAGGCAACGCACCTACAGATTATTTTATCAACCTATATGTATAACTAACCTGCATTTGGATGTGCCGGTAGGTAGACTTTTTTATGTGTCGCTCAACTCCTTAAGAAAAAACCTATAGTAAGTTTAGTATAATCCTCTGAATATTTTTTTTTCAATATTATTTATAATATGCTATAATTTGTTTTCTTGTTATTTATACACATTTTCATAATCAACTGTCTCGAAATAATGTAATGTTTAGATATGTTTTTTGTACTTGTTGATTCATATGTTTATTATACGTTACGTGGATCAGATTTATAAGAAACAAACAAAAAAAAAAAGATTACAGTAAAGCATGTGGTATTGAAAGTATACTTGTAAATAAAAATAATATTTTATTTCCAAGTATTCAATAATAATTAGTTTAATGAGTATATTACAACATCAAATATTTTAGTACTACAGAAGTAACATAGATGCCGACTCGTTTTGAAATACGCGACGGAATAGTCCTCCAAATAAAGAGTGTAAATCTATAATTGAAAAAAAGATACAAAGCTATTGCCATACTCCTTTTAAGCATGTTTACGAGAAGGGGCGTGGTATGATATTTTTATCTCTTTCGATAATATCTCTGTACTTCTCTTAGTTTGGGAAACCGTTCTATGGTGTATTTCAAAGGATCGTAATATATATGTACGAGTAACACTGGGATTTTTACACAATGTATGGTTTTTTTTAAAGCTTTCAAATTTTTCGCCAAACCTTCTTTGAGAATCTTTTATGTTATTTAAAGTAACAATGGGGTTATGAAAGCATCAAATATATAATATAATACATTCAAAACATTGTGTTTTTATGGTATACAATATATCTTTAAAGCTGCTTTCTTGGAGATTATTCTAGCAAAATGAGAGCAGAATTGTTGTGAGTAGAAAAACCTGCGAAGAAACTTCCGCGTTGATCGAATCGTGGATAATCGTCCAATCTTCAAGATTATGATACTATTATATGAGAAATACTTCGACAGCGGCAACAATGGTCCATTTTTTTTGAAGAAGATATGTAGTTATATACGAGGCTTAAATACTGGTAACTAGGTTAATTTATTTATTAATTAGTTTACATTTTCTCTCTTATTGTATTTGAATCTTATTGGATAAGCATGGGAATACATGATTTTTATAAGAAGTAAAAGAAAGTTTTAAATAAAATGCATTCTGACTTTGGAATTCAAGCACCCAACGGACGGGGTGATTTAATTAGAAATTATGATAATGAAATCTTTTAGGATGTGCGGATCAGTATCAAACTGAATAAACGGAAATTGTTCATAAAAATATTCTATCAACATCGCTCTTTTCCTTAAAGATTTAGACAACAGTTCGTAAAAATAATGATTTAGGTTGAACTATCTCTATAAATATTTAATAAAATAAATAAAAGAGTTTTTAAAATTTTGCGTTTATCGCTGTTTTATTTGAGTTCACTACCAGTTTCAAAGACCCCCGTCTTTCTCGTAAGGAGGAATTGAACTGTGAACTTCACCTGACGAGAAAGACGGAGGTGTTTGAAACCGGTAGTAAACTCAAATAAAACAGTGGCGAATACAAAATTAAAAAAAAAGTGTTTAATTTATTTTATGAAAAAAAAATTATACATGACACTACGTAGTATAACAAACGTCTTATCTAAGATTTAAGAAATTAACTATCTGTATTTCATTTGAAAATAATCGTGTAACATTACAAAAGATAGGACGATCTCCGTAGCTTGGTGGTAAGACACTTGTCTGCCGATCCCCGCTGGAACCCAGATTTTTTAAATAGGATTCCAGTCTGGTTAACATTAAGGGCTTATAAAAAAAAACATCTTTCTGGTTGGTTGGAAGAGATTACCACATGACAATAAACTCGCCAGGTTAAAAAAAAAAAAAGATAAAATCAATCACGCACATTTTTTTTTGTTTTTTCCCTCCTGACCTGACCCATTGCAAATTTTTTATGGTCTATGACAATAGTAGAGCATAAAAAAGTTATTTAAAAAAATATGATGGATATTTTAAAAACAAAAATATTCGTAACTCTTAACTATTTAGATCATCCGTGAGGAGAGTCTGCTCCCTCACTCGGGTTATATAAATAGTATTTTTCTTTGCCTTATTATAACCATCGTTGAGGCGTAGACTAAGGCGTAGGAGTATATGAATAAAATAAAGACTTATTTTTTACTACTTATTTTCATTTTTTATGATCACTAGATCTTTCATTCATATTATAATATATAAATTTTGTTCTACTACTCTGTTTGTATTTATAATTTAAGTATGTGTATGGTTTTTATAGGTATAGCTTTAAAAACTTGAATACATATACACTGTATAGCTTTAAAAACTTGAATACAGATACATACAATTAAGAATCTGTAATGGAATTTAAATCAAATGACAAAGATGTTGACTTCTTGTTGAATTTTAATCCAAACAGTAATGGACGGGAATCCACGTATGTAGAATATTTTCTTTTAAAACCACAAAGAAAATGATTTTTCAGTACTTTTCAAACGTATTGGATTTTAATCCAAATATTAATGGATAAATATCAAACATCTTTGAAACATATTTTCTTCTATTCACTAAGAGAATGATTTTTTACAATACTTTTCAAATCTATTTTGGTAATTTTTACTATGAACATCCCTCAAATAAAAAAACTCCGTTATTAAGGTTACGAAAAAAATGTATGATTTGTTCATGGTTCATTTTCAGTATTTTGTTAAATTCTGATGGATATCGGTCTTTAGTAACGAGAAATTTTCATTTACCAGAAAATATTATAGAGATAATGAAATGGGAGAAAAAAAAAATTTCTTTGGTTCTCCAATTTTTTTCAATATCTTTGTTACTTTGAAGGGGCCAAAAAAGTATAAAATATAAATTTCTATGAACATATTACTATATAAAAGTATGTAAAAGTAAACCAAAGCTATATCAATTGCTTGAAAAACTTAAGTATTTTTTAATTATCTTTTACCCTTGAAAATATTTTGCCAAATATAAGGGATCACAATTTTTTAAAGTTATTACAAACACAATTTTCTTGATAAAATGTTTGTATAAGAGTAAAGCAATAAGTTGTTGGAGGAAATTAATTTGATATAAAAAATATTAAAAAAGCTAGTCATACTCACTAATTAATAACTAATATCTTCAATTTGAAAAAGTATATATTCAATACATCCATTTTAAATTATGGATGTATTGAACAAGGAATGTCGAGGAAAATAGTGTAAATATAATGACACAAGTTGAAAAAATATCAACATTGACAGGGATCTTGTTCAGTTTTATGAAGTATGTTATATTGAACATTTCGTTCAAAAAGTGACTTATTTAGTGAAAACAAATTAGTGAAAGTGTCAAGTTAATCAGAATAATTAAAGATTATTTACAGATACAAGAAAATAATTCACATAAATTTTACATTCACATCGATGCTTGGTTTATTTATGTAACAAAACGGCTATATTTTTCAAAATTATTTTTACTTTTATTTTTCCTTACAATGAGATGTAAAATAAACCATGTTTTTTTAACTTGACTGCCGTCGATTTCTTCTAGCCTAAGATTAAGATGTAAACTCTTATTATTATTTAAAGAGTTATAAAAAAACCTTGTTTAAGATTTAAACTACTCTCTGTAAAAATGTATGATACAAGTTTAAAAGGATAAAAAGAATGTGGAATCAGATAATTGATCACAATATCATTAAACTTAATACAATCTTCGAGGTGTAGTAGGTAAACGCCTTTTCCAACCTGAAGGTCGCAGGCTCGATTCACGTTTTTACCCTGATTTTTTTTAAAAAGGGTTCCAGTCTGATGTTCACTTAAGACCTCAAATACATCTGTATGTTTAGTTGAAAGAGATTGCTACATGACAATAAACATCCAAGGTTATATTTATTTGTTTATTCAGTTTTAATGGCTGTATTTTTATTTAAAAAATATATATATAAATTGTACAAAAAAAAATCCAATAAAAACAGCAATCAAATATATTTTGAACATATCTCATAAAAACTGAACATCAATAACAATATTGATAAACCATCAAAACTTGAACACGTAATCAGGAAGGTTAAACATTTATGTCTAAAATAGCAAAAATATTTTGTACAAGCACATTAATAAAATATTGCTGGTTAGTGGGTTTTTAATAAAAAAATACTTTAAATTCATCATGTTAAATAAAAATTATTAAAAAACACACTTAAAAAATGTGTTATTTAATGCAGGTGTGATAGAATATGCTACACAGGCGCCTATCTACTTAATAAGAAATTACTTCAAGTTCGTTATTTTATTGAAATCTTAGCTGGATTATTCTGCCATCGTGTATTCCTTTGTCTTGTTATATGCACATATCACACATACATACCATCATATCATACCTCTTTTAGAGTAGGCAAAGAGGACAGATCTCCACACCGCTCTATCTACACACACAATTCTCGCTTCGTTCACATCCGTGCATCTTTACAAAATTACTCCAACTAACTCCTTCCACTCTTTCATCGATCTACTCCTTCCTCGTACTTCATCCATTCCAGGCAAATATATTTGTGTTCTCATTCACTCAATGTGGCCAAACGAGCTCAAAATTTATTTCTTAATTCTACGTATAACATTTACCATTGACAAACTGTTATCCTTTATTCGATATTTTTTAACTCTATCATACATTGTAGTACCAGATATTCTACGCAATGCATGCACTTCTACCGCATTCATTAAACTCTTACCACTACTTATCAACGCCAAGACTTCAATTATATACGTCAAGGTCACTGTGAATAATATTTTTTAAAGATTTTTCGATCGATTTATTGGTTCAAACAGTATTTAATGGGTCATTAGCCTTGTTACCTGCAGTAACACGTATTCTAATGTCTCTCTTCTTACTAATATATAGAATAATAGAATTGTCTTTCAATAATTAAATTTGCGAAAGTAATTAAACAATGATATAACGAAGTTCAATCCGTTACGATATAGAGTTAATTATATTTTACTCAGTCAAGTTTCAATCAGAAATCTACATTGTAGATTGTTTGAATTAGTCTGGTATTTTCTTATTGAATTTCACCATTGAGGGAGAATTCAAACGTGATCGTTTAACTGACTAATTACATAACTATCGTGTGAATAATAATATAGAAATGGTTCCTTTGATTCAAAATATGCTAATTAGTGTTCAGTTAGCGACATTTTAATGTTGGGAGCCCCGGGGATCTGTGATTGGCCATTGTTTGCATTACAGTCATTAGTCTGTTTTCTTAGGATGGGCATCACGGAGCGTGGAAAATACCAAAATCACAGTATGTATATACATATATTCACACGAGAAATTTTGGCTAATAATTGGGACGGTCCAGTGGACCCCAAATGTGTCATTTGCCTGTGAAATTTCACAAAGGATGTAACGTGATAAGGTCAAAGTGTCACGTCAGTTCAAACAGTTCCAATGAGAAATTCATGGGCTATGCGGGACACAGGTGCGATAAAAAGGATCACATGAGGGTTAGGCCACTGTCATTCCAAATGACCCATGAAAGCGGAAAAGGAAGACATTTTTTACAAGCATATTCCGAGCCATTGAAACACATCCTTCTAATATATCCGTGACATATCCTGATAGAGTGTCGTTTCCCCAAAATAAGTGGTGACTGTTTGTCATTAATCAATGCCAAATAAATATCTAGGTGGTGGATATGTATATGTATATATATATATATATATATATATATATATATATATATATATATATATATATATATATATATATATATATATATATATTATGCAAAGGGCAAACTATCGTCTAAGTTTAAACAAATTTGCACGAAAGTGTTTTTAAGATTTTCTGTAAATTGAAATAACCATCCTAAAAATATGTATTTTTTTGGTTTCGAGGTAAGATATGGAAAATATTAAACGAATATGGTGTTGAATGTAAATTGATATGTGGTATTGCTTCATTAAATATCAAAATTAATGCATGACTCGACTAAGTCGTTTAATATAATATTTCAAATGGGGAAAATCAAGGATGTCTTATATCAGTTTGATTGTTTAATATTTCGTGCGTCAAGAAACAACAGAGGTTAATAGGTTGCATTCACATGTCGAATAGGAATGTATGAGGAGTGTTGTATGTTGATGACATGACGGTATTGGTGAATAGTGACAATGATATTGGTAAATAAATTATACGAGAGATGCAAAGCGATATATTTGAGAATGAATGATGCGAAATTCAAAGTCATAGTGATAGAAAAGTGTAAAACGATAAGGAAATGCAATATGTGGGTAAGTAATGAAAGATACGAGTAAGTTGGAGAATTCTGCTATTGGTATAAGTATTAATGTAGTATTTTCTCAGTTGATGGGAGAGTTACGTAGGATATCGAACGTTGTGTTGCGATAGGAATAAGGTCAATGGAGGACTAAAACATACAATTACATACTCGAATCGGACAGTATCAAAATATACTAAGATGATAGCCTAAAAAGTGTTTTAGTACCATCTTTGATGTATGAAAATGAAACGTGGAAATGGAAAAAGAGTGAAAATAATCGAATAAATGGGTGAACTTAGAATAAAAAAATGGGATGACAATGTATGACAGAATACGGAAAGAAGTGATTGAGGATTAATGTGAAATTAGGATTGACGTATTGACGAGATGTACGTGGAACGAATGAATGAAAAAAATACAAAAAAACGCATTGACCTCGCTGCCCCCCCCCAGTAGGGGACCAGCGTGATGGCATGTATGTATTTAATTTTTAATTTTTCATGACTGGAAAATAAATTTTGTTTTTTAACGGCTGATTACCCAAATTTCAGCTTTTCCAGCGATAAGTTAAGTAGGGTCGATGGTTGAAAAAAAAGTTGTATTGCAAATTACCCGACAGATGTACCATATACACAAAATAAAGTAAATACATAAGTTTATTACATTAATTGAGAATACAGAATATTTATAGCGAGTGCTTTCACAATACGATCATATCAAGCTTTTTTGTAATATGTTTATCAAATAAGAAGCATAATTTTATATCTTGAATTCATTAGAAAGTACACATATAGTGTGTATAAGCTTTCTTAGCACTGTAAACGAAGGGATATATGTTAAGTTTGTAATTATCATTCTAGTATTGGTTAGCATAGGGTTATTCGACAAGTTTGATATATTTCATTTGTTGGTAATAACAGTTTGATTACGGTGATTTCCGAAACAGTCATAAATCCTTTAGACCCATAACTGCAATAAGGTAGCTGAAGATCTAAGTTGAAATTGAATATAGAGTTTACTCAACAACCTTTTTTATAATATTTTATTATATTTCGTATTTGATTATAACACAATCTCACAAGATCTAGATTATCTGATTATAACTAAATAAAGTTAACGGGAGAGAATAAACGCTGTAGAAATTCGTCGTGCATTGAGAATAACACACGGGGTGCCAATGTATGGCAGAATACGGAATGGAGTAATTAGGGATGAATGTGAACTTTAAACTGATATATTGAGTAATATCTTTCTGAGATAGTTTGGGCAAGTGGAACGAATGAATGAAGAAATACTTAACAAAACAAATATAAAAAGCAAATGTGTGTAAAAGGTGTGGTAGAAGAAGACTAGGGAAAGTGTGGTTGGATTAAGTGGTGAATGATATTATGAGAAATAGTAGGAGTTGTAGGGATGTCGAATAGATGAAGAATGTTTGTCGATATAGGAAAATGCCTTCTCTGCCTACCCTGACAGGGAAATGGCGTGATGTATGTACAATCTCTCAGAAAAGCTGTTATCTTTCTATAAACTATACTTCCAACCCAGTTTTTAATTCTATCTAATAAAGTCAATGCTGGGTTTACAATATATTTACCGATTGTAGCACCTTTAGAGAAGGAAATACTATACAATCTTATTCCCAAAGTTGAGATATTCACGTTAAGCATGGATGTGGCATAGGAACGATGTTTGAAGAATTAATTGTATTTATGAAATATAAACAATATATGATATATATGGAAAAAATGAGAATAAAAAAAATGAAGAAAGAAGAATCGTGATGGTTCTGTTCGAGTAAATAAAAATGTGAAAAAGGGGAGATTTTTTTTAACAAAGAAGAAAATTTATGAGTAGGTGAATGAATGCTGTAAAAGTGAAATATGTACGAGTATAACAAGATTAAAAAATTATGGCATCTGATATCTCTGCCTACTTTGAGGTAGGAAAATGCAAAGATTGAAGAATTATTACGATAAAACTTCAACACCAAGTATATCTTTGAGAAACATAATTTGATTCTTAATTTTTTTAAATTTCCTATATGTTTAATAAATTATACAATAATAAAGTTTTACGTTTATTTTTTACAACAAGATTTTTTAGTAATTTCAACATACTAACATAATCGGAAAGTTTCAAACAACTTAAACGATCCCTGATAACCCATAATTAGTTCGCTAAAAATGATTGAATCATATCATATATGTATAAAATTTACGAAAAATACTCACCTTTTTCTGTTATAATTAAAATTGCATTATTTAGCCTTTCTATAATTACGATTATTTATGATATTTCTGCAGACTTAAGTTCAGTGAAATCGGCAACGGTTAAAATTATTTTATTTAATCCTTTTAAAAGTATTTAGTTATATAAGGTGCATAATTTAATATGTATATTTTAATTAAAAGTATTTCATTACGATTAACTTTATAGACTCAGTTTTAATGATTTTTAATAAATCAATAAATTTTTATTTTTTAATTTATTCTTTTGTATACATAATACATCTGGCAGGCTTATTGATATGTAATTTTGTTTCAACTAACCGGCTTATCATGATACGTTTAGTATTTTTGTAAAATTATATAATATAATATTTTGTAAAAAAAAACGAAACATGATTTCAAATTCAAGTAAAATAAATGACTAATCTCTGAACAATAATAACAGTAGGACTAGAGAAAAGGAATTCGTTCAATGACAAGGAAAGTGAATAAAAGAAAATTATGATGAAAAGGTATTCTGAGTAAAGTAATACTCATTTTTTACATTTCACTACCTCGATTGCGCTGTAAAACTGGTATATTTTTATATTTCATCATTATTTATCTTTATTCCTATAGTGCACATTCTTGCTCTTCCTTCAACTCATCCATTACTACGAGTATTATCGGCTTCCTCTCGACTCGAACCCCTTGGTGCATTCCATCTCTGTTAGCTTCCACAAGAACTTCTTCGTAAGAATGGACTTTGATAAATATTGGAATGGAAATTTCATCTACAATAAATTGAGCCATTAAATATTCATATACTTTCCTTTCCTGAAAAGAAAACTCTACTTGAATTTGATTTAATGCTAAAATAAAGAAATTTTGCTAAGAAATCACTCGGCGATTTTACGATTTATATTTATTTGCACGATACCGTTCATATCTCAAATCTCAAGGCTTTCTTCAATCGGAATAACACATTGACATATTTTTAATGAAACATGACATGTTGAACCTTAGCATTGTTCTCATGACAAACCGGGATCATTCCGTCTGAAGAGAGCCTCGAGATGGGAGGTAGAAAAACGAAGAGTGAAACATATAATTATTGGAACAACAAAATGATTTCTAATTTAATACTATACACGTAGTTCCACAAAGTTATAGCAGAAATCTTTGATACATTGTGTATAGAAAGTTTATAAGTATTTGTATTACATTTTCGTTGTTTACGGTACAACTTTGCGACATTGTTGCCATGCGGCAATCTCTTTCAACCAATTAGAGATAACATCTCATATTAAAGAGTCCTTGAGAAATAATATATTATATTAAAGAGTCCTAATGGGAATCGAACTCCCTACCTTTGAAAATAAATATTTTTTGTAAGCATTGAAGTTTCGAATGCGATTGATATTTAAGCCATCACTTCAATACATATAATTGCTACTCCATCATCAAATAACATAAAATTGGTTGAACGTACATCCGCGTGTAATATTTGATGTCATAGTTACGAGTATCAACATATATACTTCTCACTGTTTGTACGTGTTACTAAGGAATTCTATTTTCCAAATCTTTTTCAGGACATCTTTATGGCATTACCGCGCGGTAACGCACTGGACTTCCGAGCGGAAGGCTGTCTGTTCGAACCTCGCGCTGTGCTACTTCCCTCGAACGACACAGGTACTTTATCCACCTAGTGTTCGAGGGTGTAAGGATACCTATGACTTCGGTCATATCTATTCTTTAAAAAAAATATATATATTTGACAGCTGTCACTTCTTAATACGAAAATTAAGCCAATTGTTTTTAGTCAGAAAATATTCTGTGAAAAAAATACACGTACGTTCACTAAATAATTGTTATCAATATTTTTTTTATTTAACTAATAGATATATACTTTTAGACATACATCCGTCATTATTGACCGGTTATATGGTATTACTAGTTTTAAAATAAAATCAAAATAAATACTCAAAACTTTCAGAAATCACGTAGCACTATTACGACTATTCTACAACTCAATGTTGGGCCTGGCACTTGATTCATTCGGGTTAGAGATAAAGCGAGCATTCGGGAGATGGTTAATGTGACATTTCCTGGGGAATAAAAGCGTATGGAATAAGAATGGTGAATGTAATGCGATCCTGAAGATTAAAATATGTGGAAATTTCACACTTTTTCTTCGTCGGCGTAAAAAATGGCATCATTATTTTGATGTCTTCGTTTTAAACGCAGACTTAAGTCGTTTATACATTTTTCTTTTCAATTGGACGTAATTATGCAAAATAAACTCAATCCACAAAACATTTTTTAGTTTATTTGAAACATCGATAAAGCATGGATATATAAACTTCTTTAATTTAATGGCCGCAGCCGACACCTGCAACATTTTGATTTCTGTCAATAATTGTGAGTACGAATTCGAGTTCAGAGTTAGAGCGCCTTTGAAAAGAGTCTGCTCTCTAAACAGTGTTATATAATTTATCCTCTCATGATAATCTATTTTTTATTTAATAATTGATCGTAAAGTATCCAACATGATAGGTTTATTGCCAATTGGCAATCTTTTCCAACCAATAAGGTGTTAGATACCTTAAGTAAAAAAATAGGTAGCAAGGCTTTAATTTTTTAGGCTGGAGACAGTGGTCTGACCAACTAGATGGTATATGTCTAATAATATTATTTACAAAATAATATATGATTTATAATAGTTACGTCAAACACAACCTTAAAGGCTATAGGCCTATAATGGGTTATTATAATAATAGGCTTTAAAGGCTATAGACCTATAATATTCAACCATACAACTGTCTTAACATTTAAGTTTAAAGCAGAAGATTTATATTTTTGATGCAGAGAAAAAAAAAGTAATAACATACATATTTTGCTGGGGTAAGTAAAAAGGACAGAGAGCTAGACTTTCCTGTCTCGACACACATATTTCGCCTCTTTTCCATCCATAAACTTTCTCATACAGCTCCTATTATTTATCTTACTTTCCTTCTTTCAAAATATCATTCACTTAGTGCAACCATACATTCCATAGTCTTCCTCTACCACGCCCCCCTCCATTTTCATTTGCACTTTATATTTGTTTTGCTAATCTTCCTTCATTTATTCGTTTCAAATGCCCGAACCATCTCAGAGTGCTCTTCTTCATCTTACTCAATACATCAGTCTTAGGTTCACATCCATCCCTAATCATTTCATTCCGTATTCTGTCAAATATCCCCCCATGTATTTTTCTCAGAGCACACTTCTCAGAGCTAATAAATTACATACTCGTACATACAACCACTTCTCTATTTAATTTTCTACCACGCCTCCCACTCACATTTGCACTACATATTTGTTAGTTTCACGCGCTCAAACCATTTCCAAGTGCTGGTATACATCTTACTTAACACGTGTCAGCCTTTATTTCACATTCATCCCTAAACACTTTACAGTGTATTCTGTCATATATGCTGAAAAACATCTGATATCCTCGTGGCCGTTCGCCCTCTATTGGTGGGGGTGTATTTCCACTGGGTCGATTTTATGAGATTAGCTTAGACTTTTCGATAGCTTCTCTCTTAAATGTATTTTCTTAGAAATATAGTTGTACAAACTATGTTGTTGTGAATAAACCTACATTTATTTATTTATTGCATTGCCCCCCACGTACTCTTCTCAGTGTATTTATTTTTATACCGTTTATTCAACCTTTTTCACAACCACCTTTTTTAATAATATGCAATCTACTCGTACTCAAACTAGGATCATTGGTGCCACCAAATCAAAGTCAATATGCAATTTTATGAGTCAATATAATAAAAACTATTTTTTTAAATGATAATTTAAGGTTTCAACTGATAAGGTTTCAAACATTTAACATTCGATCTACATATAACATAGGTGGAAAAGTTTCACGAAGAAAGAAGAAACGCAATATTCATTGGACGCGGTAAATATATGGCTTTTAGTAAATCAAATATGTCTCGCAAAGGACAGCCAAAAAATACATGGTCTATAGTTTCGTCATCCAGATTACACTCGCAGCCGAGATTCACCACAACACCCATTCTGTAAAGGTGACTAGCCACCACGTAGTGGCCCGTCCGCAAACGACACTTGACAGACACTTTCATCTTGTTAACACCCATCTTTTAGTCTAACAAAAAAGAAAAACAATTTTTAAATGAAATAAATGTCACTAGTGTATTTCCCAGTTTTATCAATTATATAAAGTGCAGACATATCAATTATATAAATTACAGACATATCAATTATATAAAGTGCAGACATATCAATTATATAAAGTACAGACATATCAATTATATAAAGTGCAGACATATCAATTATATAAAGTGCAGACATATCAATTATATAAAGTACAGACATATCAATTACATAAAGTGCAGACGTATCAATGATATAAATTTCTGCAAGAAAACGTAACACTAATAAGTTAAATTATTTCCCCATCACCAACATATTTTTTAAGCGAGACAAGTTTTGAATTTTTTTATATCATATATTTAAGCTATAACTTTGAAGAGAGACGCAATGTTTTTTTAAATTCGGTTCTTGAAGCATAACAACGATGGTATGAGTTTTATATTAGCTGGTAGCTGATTCCACAGTTGACAACATAAGTAGTAAAATATGACGTGAAAAATAAGGAGCGGTGAACTGGAAAAGTCAAATGGCAATCTCTGTTGAAGCGTCGAGCGAGCATGTACCATACGAGTATGTAAATTCTGTATGTTCAAAAATATCAAGCTTATGAAATGGGTATTTTACGGTTATATGACAAAAGTTTGTTGTTTTATATGAACCCATACAGAGTGACCAGATAATTCCAAAATTATCTCAGAACAGATAAAATGCGGATTGGATGCTGTAATTACGTTTAATTTGACTTCTGTGCAGAAGGTCGCCGGTTCAAACCCCGCACTGTGAATACCAAGACCATTTTTCCAAAAGAGTTTCGGGGTTGAAGAATATCTATAACTTCAGTCAATACCAATCTTTTCAATAAAAAAAAAAAAGCACATTGTATCAGTTAACCTTAAAACTACATCGTTTATAAATCTCTAGGTGACCTAAAAAACCGTGGTATACGTAAAGTACATATATTACACACACGTATGTATGGTATACACACAAAGTGTTTTTTTGCGTGGAAGGTAGAGTTTTCTATTCAAACACACAACTTTTGCCTACTCCAAATTCAAACATATCGTCATGCACAATCTTTAACCATTCCATTTTTCACTTTTTCTTCTTTCTAAATAAATATAGGTTTATTGATAGCACCATAGTATGTACAAACACACACATACGAGTATATCCTGAAATAACATATATATCTCAGGACAATTTCGAAGAAAATAAATTTAAGAGAGAAGCTATCAAAAGGTCTGGACTCATTTCATAACCCCCCCCCCCCCCCAGTCAAGACACCCTATTAATAGAGGGCGAGCCCGGCCTCGAGGACATCATATGTTTTTCAACCACCACCCATCTAAATTAAAAAAAACAAAAATAAATTAATAACACTAAATAAGCAGTCAATGCAATCAAATCTGGTACACATGATCCAGCTACGTTGTCTTCGGTCTCTCCCGAATGTTTTTACGTACTCATGTACCATGTATAAGAAAATAAATTTAGTGTAATTGTGGATATTCTTAAAAACATTTAAATAGCAGATAAGTTCGAACAATAGTTGAAACAAGTTAGTGTTGTCATTTTATGCTTCGCATTCATAGATATTTATAATATGGGTTATCCGGAGAGTAATTGCGTATTTTTAGATCAAATTCAGACGAAAAATTGCACTTAATGCTCGTGGGCGGTTGCATTTACTGCAACATCAAAATAAAAAAATGAACATTTTTTAAACTTTTTTTGTCTCACTTTTCCCTTTTAGTTAGTAAAAATAACATCAAACAACAAAAATAAATATTTTTTTCCTTCTTCAAAACTTTGCAACTTGGGTAAACAATGGCCGAAAAATTCACTTAACTATAATTTTTTATAAGAATATACATTTCACATGTTTGGAATGAATCAAGCATAGAAAGTTTTTCCTTGCGACATCTATCCGAGAAATACGAAACTACTTTCCTGACAACATCTTAAATTTAACGAAATTGTCGAAATATTTACAAACATTGGAATGAGCGATAAGATTGTAAATATAATATATAAAATATTATAAATCAGTTAGTACGAGTATTATCGTTTTATGCTTAGTGTTAATAAGATTTGTATTTTTTATTTTGGAGTTAATGTGAGATAATATTTAAATACTATGCTGGGTGGTTTCAATTAATTTGTTTGTAAGTGATAATTAGAAGTCTGTGGAGTAAGGTCGTTCCAGAATGAACTAATTATTATAATATAATACTTAATGAAGTTTCAAACATAAATATGATAAATAGTGTAATTAGTGAACAAACAAACATTTATTAGTTTAAAATAAAGCAATTTAAATGCGCCAACGATACTACTCGTATTTACTTAATGTGGCATTGTTTGATAAGAATTATGTGTTTTTTTTCTCTTTTTGCTAGTGCTTTTGCGTTATTAAGGGTTGGTTTATTACTCGATGTTTTAGATAGCTTGAACTACAAATATTATCATATGTAAATATACGTTTGAATAAAAGGAGTAAAACGTGACAATAAAAATTATCAAAAACTAAATATGCTGGAAAAAAACCCTCAGAATTAACCCTTTATCCGTTAAAGACACAAAGGAATGGAGGAAACTTAGTAATGTGGGGTTAAAAATTCACAACCATAGTCCAGATTAAGTAGACCTGAGGAAGGTATATGGCCGCGCGGTAACGCACTCGATTCCCGTACGTAAAGTCGTCGGTTCGAGCTCCATACTGCGCATTGTTTCCGCCTAGTATTTGAAGGTATAAACCTAACGATCATCTTGGAAGATTAATCTAATTAACATTGAAATTTAGGGTTCTGTCAAGAATGTGTACTTGCAGAAATGCAATAGCTTGCACACAATACACCAATAAACTCACAGGTGTTTTCTATCTACATGATGGATGACAATCAAACTCAATTACTTGAGAAGACGAACCAAGGTACAGTTGAGTGCCTGGAGAGAATGGTACCAAATTTATTTATTTATTCATATGTTATTCTTAATTACAGGGGAATTTACACATATTAAAGAGCTTGGCCGGAATTCAGCATTTTAGCACTGCTGGTTATGCTTAGTTATGCACACTTCGCAATACCTGTCACTCGATTGGTATTGCGAAGTGTGGTGTTGGAGACAATTTTTGGGTGTTTCGTGGACTTAATATCTCAGAGAGGTTAATAGAATTGTACACACATAGCATTCTTCGGTTACATTTTGTGTAAGGATAGCATGGAAAGACTCGCAGTCACTGGCAATGTGGAACATAAGCAGAATATCTATGCCCTGGAGTTACCAAATGAACAGTTTTACTGGCCTACTTTTGCTGCAGGCTCTTCGGACAGCGGAACAAGAAGATCAAAGAAATATGTGCACAAACAACAGCAGTCTCAGTTTGAGTCATAACCTTCAGCATTGGGGCCACGACAAAGAAGAAGAATAAAAAAACAGCAATAAAAACAAAATGAACAAAATTTATTTAAAAAATGAACAAAAATACTTGCAAAAAATGATCAATCCCATAACACTCTCACTCTTTATTCTTCCAGTAATAATACCTTGTATTCGAAGAAATGATCTTGAAAAATATGCATTTCTTTAAATCGTGTAATAACTGATAGCTTGTTTATACAGACCACAAATTGGTTAGTTAGAAATAAAATCATTTGAGATCGTTGAAAGTTTACAAACGTTAAGACTTTTTATTTGATTTGTTCAAATTTAAATACGTTTCATTGAGACGTATACTTTTGACTTGGAAATGAAATATGTATTTAAAATTTTGTGAATCTGGAAATATTTCACATAAAATGATATTCGTAATATTAAAAATTGAAAATTATTTCATGTAATAAACCAAATGAAATGAAAGATCACGATCTGACGAAAAAAAAACCGCAATTGAAGACCGAGCACAAATATATTCACAATTACATAATATTACTGTATATATCATTTGAAGAAATTTTAAAAGCCACCAATTATAATTCTGAGGATTTTTTAAACGAAATAATTTATGGCATACTTTACCAATATAATATTGAATCTATTAATGTTTAAGAATCGGGCTTAAGGCAAAGTTGGGAGTTACGGAGAATTAATGAAGGATTGCATTGTAATTTTAGTATTATAGATATGTAAAATTGAACTTTTCTATTAAACGTTTATTCTTGAATTGTAAGTGCTCGTTTCAGGGTCGAAAGCGCCATTTCTTTCTTAAGTTATATTTATTTTTAAAAATAAATGAATAACTGAAAGTAATGAACTTTGTTTCTTTCCTAAAATTTTTCGATAATTGGCTCTTACAACAATTTGGATGGCGGTATATTGATTTTAAAGATATTTTTTCCATTTATTTTGACGTAAAACATCTTCTAGACTAAGACAAAGTTATCCTGATCGATTATCAAACAATCTTTGCTATTTACTGAGGAAGTATAACATATAATATGATCTTATAGACAAACCATTTCATAGAAATTTGCACTAAAATCATATTTGGGGACATTGTAAGCTTTTCGAAAATTGGATGCTAGAAAAAAAAATAGTTAAACACCTCTTATACAATTTACAATCTCTTTTAACCAACAAGATATACGTTAAAACCTGATTGGAACCTCCTAAGTTAAAACCTGATTGGAACCCTTATTTAAAAAATCAAGGTTCCAACTAGAATCTAATTTGTCACTTCCTGGTTGGAAGACTGGCATTTTACCAAATAGACTATGGAGGTCATTAAAAATACCATTATTCGAAATTAACAAAATTTATAAGAAATGACCTATGTCTGCTTTGCATTTGCGACACAACTTCTTTAAAAACTGTAATTTATTAGCAGTAGACAGATTTTATAAATCGTGTTATTAAAAAAAATTAGGTTTGCCACTTTTCAAAAAATATTTAAATGCATTTTTCGATTAACGTTTTAAAAAAATCGGTACACCTCGATTCGATGCAAATGAGTTAAAATTTGTTACTCTCGTATTAGCCACTTAATCAATATCAGTTAGGACCGGACCTGTGTATTGGTATCTGGGCAGGAGCCGTTGCCCCTGCACGGTCGAGTAGCCGCCAGGAATTTGTGAAGCGAAGCCTGAACACTTCTTTGCCTGGTTCTCCTTCGTGCCCAGAGTCATTTGTTACACCCAGGGTGGTTGCGTGCAAGATTGAACCTCAATTTAATACCATTGGTGTTATCAGCGTTCGTAATATTTTGAATATATCATATAAAATATTGTTAAGAGTATAATATAATTGATAGATTAAATATGTTAGCTAATTATTTTTCTTTCCTAGTAGAAGAATCTATGATTCAATTACTTGGGATGAAATAAGAAGTGTAAACTCTATTGCCAGCAAGAAAAAACACAATAATATTGTAGCATTTGCATCGAATCAAATGGAATCGTATTTATTATATAGATATATAGATTACGTTGATGTTTTAAATAACATTTTGACGATTATTATATATATTTTAAGATAACTCTAGGTGTATACTGTGTATATTACACGGGGGGATAAATGTTTGATAGAATTCGAAATAAAGTGATCAAAGATATGTGTGACCTTAAGGCTGATGTATCGAGTATGATGAACGTATGTAGAACGAATAAATGAAGGAAGATTAATAAATAAAATATGGGAAGGCATATGAGAGGAATACCCAGGAAAGTATGACTGAATCAATTAACTGATATTTTGAAAGAAGGAAATGTAAGAAGTCAGAGAAATCATAGGAATTGTACGAGAAGGTATATGAATGCAGAAGAAGCGAAATATGTCGAGGTAAGAAAATCTGGTGAGATCCTTTTTTTTTTGTTTTATTGAATTGGCTTCCTACGGATATCGAAATCATCATCATCGAGTTGAAAGACAGGTGTCTTACCAACTACGATACACAGGTCATATCAGATGTTTCAGGTGTTCTATTTTGATCAAGTTTACAAGAACAAATTGTAAAAATATTTATTTGAATCTTTTGTCAAGACAACATTATTCGTTGAAGATTCTCAGGACTAATTTACGCCACAGTGAAAAATGTTTTATTAAAATTAATTGAAAAGGTTTAAATGTTCATTTCACAATTAACTAAAAAAGAGATTCATTGAAATACCATAATTTCACTTTGAGTAAATACAAGAGGCACATGCAATATGATTATTTATACAATCATAGAATTTGTTTTTTTTTTATGTAAAAGAAAAACATTTTTCATAAAATAAGAAAGTAAAGAAGAACATGTATTTGAATTGACAAAATATTTTTGTTGAAAATATCAAATATTTTGTTATTTTTAGAAAAAAGAAATATGCTAATGAAGAAAAAAGAAAAATTCAAGAGAAATCACGGTTTGAAAATTCCTTTGTCTTCGTAAAATCGCAAACAGAAAGCGAATAGCTTTGATAAACCGGCGTCGCCATTTAGCCAAGATCTTCTCGTTAATAAAATATAAGATATTTGAAGCCTAGAAAAAGAAAACAAATAATTAGATTGATTAAAAATAGTTAAGAAAGAAATCGGGTAACAATTCGGGCTTCTTCATTGTTTGAGTGTTGGGTCCTTTGATGTGAACATTTCAATAAATTATCTGAAATTATATCACGAGTCCTGACATATTCGTATCTTATCACACTCCTATCGTTATATTGGATATTTCTACAGGTGTCCTAGGTTTTACGCAATTTATAGGTTCTAGAAAAAAAACGTGAATCTAGAAAAGCATAAAACGATTTTAATCTAGATTAAATAAGGATTAGTCCCAAATTACAAAACTAATCGAAAATTGGTTTATTATTTTTTGTTGGCGGCTGTAGTCTAATCCCCCCGAGACCCCCAGGTGGAACTTAAGCATCTCACCAACTATGCCACGAAAGTCGTCGGTTTTCGAAGTTATGTGCAAATAAAGAGGAATCTATATAGATTAAATATGCATATAATTTGAATACGTTTTTGGAATGTATCTAACATTGATAATTCCTTAACATTGTATGAATATTAAATACCTCGATAGTGAGATTGTCAACATACTCGTAATACTCATATAATATATGGTCCAATTTAGCACAATGGCGCGTGGAGACCGGGGTATAAGAAAAGCTCTACACCCTGCATAACAAAATCAATTAAAATTACTAGACTACCGTGGCTCGGGCACTTAGACCACAGGCAGGAAACATAACCTGGAAGAAAACCTTTGTTCAGCGATCTGATGGAGCGTAGGAGATTGGGGAGACCAAAGCTGAGATGACTGGATGTTGTGACAAAGATATGTTGCATACTGGATATAACCAATTGAAGAAGGTATGCTTCTGGAAGAAATAGGTGGCATAAAATCCAGCAGGCAGCCAAGACCCATCTTCGGTTGTGCGACTCAGATGATGATGATGATGAGCTCCATGAGAGTTTAGATTTTTTTTGACAACAAACAACTGTTGAAAATATACGTGTCATAAATATACGTGTTGATACATAGAACATCTTCCAAAATTAGAATACATCGTGATATTTTTCCCCACTGTGGAGTGTCGACGCATATGCGCCATTAAATAGAGTAGAGGAAAGGATTTAATTGTTGTGTCATTGTCAGCACACTGCAACGTCACTGTGGGACGTGAGAAAATGAAGGCATTCCGTTGAAATGATAATGGTACACGGCCATTTTGATTGTTAACACGGAAATGTGTAATAAAGACGTGCAGCTCGGGTAGGGGCCGGCCAAATTACGTGGACATTTGCCTCATTTAGTGCTCCATAAAAAAGCATTACTCTGTCACTGCTTCTTGCTCCACTTTATCGTTTATTCTGCTCTATGGGGTGTCTGTACCGTATTTAATATGAGGGTCCGTTTAGATGACTCTACTAAGAGTTATGGGGCGTCATGGGATGGGTCAGTTATAAGATTCGGATATCAAAGTATATGTCACACTATTGTCTGGTGAAGGTGAACTTGTCACAAGGTTAAGTTCAAGTAATAGAAAATTAAACATTTCAGAACAAAAAATATTATTACATAACTAGGTGTGTTTTATTAGAAAGTTTATAAATTGTTGTAAAACGGCGCATGAGGACAAATAAATGAAAAATGTATGTATTCCTAAAAACGAAAAAAAGCTTGAATAAAATTGCCTCCGAATGACCACATTAATATAACAATACCGCCCTGAGACATCAACTGACAGTTGGGTGTCAAAACCTTAAAATTATCGCGACTATTATTTATTCTATATTACGTCAGGATATATGTATACGAGTATGAGGTGCATGCTCGCGCGGTAACGCACTGGACTTTGGTGGTTCGAACCCCGCACCGTGCTACTCCCCTCGAACGACACAGGCATTTTTGTCCACCTAGTATTCGGGGATAATAGGATACCTATGACTTTGGTCATATGTATATTATTTCAAAAAACGAGAAAAATAAATGCCGGTGTGCTCCTATCGTCTCACTTCGGTGTGCTATCGGATTCAGTACAACGGTATGGCCGGTGAGTTTGCTGGCGTGCAAGGGCTCACTCACTTAAAATGAATCAAAAACTGGTACAGTTGGATGGGAGGGTTGTGACGTAAGATATGTCGATTTGGAGGAGGATTGTAGCAATTTTTCAGCCCCAACCCGAAAGGAGGGGCCAGAAGGGTACAATGTTATGTAATACATGTCGCAGCATTAATACTCGTAGTAAATTAACTGTCGAACTTAAAGCTGATGTATTGAATAAAATGAAGAAGACCACTCTGAGATGATTTGGGCATGTAGAACGAATTAATGTAGAAAGATTAACAAAAAAATATACAGTGCAAATACGAGTAGAAGATGTGATAGATGAATACCAAGTTGTATGGTTGGATCATGTGAATGATATTTTGAAAGAAGGAATTGTAAAAAGTCAGAGAAATTGTATGCGTTGTATGAGAAAGTGTATAGATATGGAATATGCGAAAGAATCTGGTACTCTTTGACAGGGAAACGGCGTGATGGTATATACTCGTATATTTAACCGTCAAATTGGATACTGACAGGACATATGTTAATTCGTATCGAAGATAACATACCTTTTCATCGTACTTCAGAACAATTTAAGATTCAAAATATAAAATCTCAATATTGAAATAAATAGCATTTAATTATAATGATTAGTATGTACATCATAATCACAATTATTGCCTTCCTCTTTTCCTTTCTGGTTGGAGTTTCACGTAGCCCGATTCTCACAAATCCGCTCCATCTACTTCCTCAAATTCCTTCTGGAGCGACCATCTAACCTTATTCTTTTATGGCTGGCCTAAAAAAATCCATACAGAATATTTGTTTCTACCATTCCTATGATACAGCAACTGATATTTCTACCATTCCTGATACATCAACTGATATTTCTCAATTTTTGTCAAATGTATTGTGTTCAAGGTTCTTTAGATTTCAGTATTTAATATACTCTGTTTGAGCGATCAACGGAAGAAATAATTTCAAATAGTATTTTGACTTACCATTTTCTCGAGATAAAAAGTTATGATGGTTTCTAGTATTTGTACACTCACCTGAAACAAACAAAAAACATGTCAATAACAATCAGATCAAAAATTTAAAATCGTGCCTGAAATATGCGAGTATTTTAAAAATATAATATTTTACAATGGTTTAAAATTATTAATATCTTTTTGAAATGGAAACAAAAAAGAAATCAAGATTTAGAAAAAAATCTTGTTTTTTTTTAACTTATATTTGACAGGTTTATTTAACTGGATTTCATATTGAGCAAGTATATCATATTTAAAAAATATTACAGCAATATTTTATGTATATACTTATTAGTAGAATGAAGACGAGGAATCTGAGATAGGCACGTAAAACGATGAATGAAGAAAGAATGTTAATAGAAAAGGCATGATAGAGGAAGGTGGGGAAAGTACTCGTAAGTTTGTACTAAGTAAATTAATTTTGAAGCAGAAACTGTCAAGTCATAGAAATCGAAGGAGGCGTATGGATATGGAGAAGTCTAAATATGTGTGTCGTTATCGGAACTCTGGTGCTCTACCTTTTCTGCCTATCTCGGAAGGATAGTGGGCATAATTATTCATTTTCGTGTACGAGTAGGTCAAGACAGATATTTTTTCTTTCCTTTTACACTCCAGAGAACGCGCTTTACCCAGAGTAGCAATTAGTTCTTGTGCTCTCTTCATGAAAGTATTCCTGGATTTCTATCTCGATATTGTTGGCTGCTGTTCATACAACGGGTATCTTGCTTGGGTCCTGAACTTGCTTTGTTCTTTCCCTATGTATATTATATTGAGGTGGCATAATGCGTAGTTTATATGAAACAATGACGATTAAAAGTTATCCTGCTGGGTTTAACAATGACTTGCAAACGGATATTGTTATCAACACCGCATGTACGAGTATATTAAATATAATATTTAAGTTTCCTTCTTTTTGTAAAATATAAAAAAAGGTTATTCACTGCAACGCAAAAGCACTGTTTGCAAACAATAACGAATACCATTATAATTTTTGAAAGGACGCAAATGGCAATCATAAAAATAAATGTACTGCAAAAATTATAAAGGCAATCTTCTCTCTTAAATGGAATATTCTGGAATATTTTTTCTGAGATATGGTCGTTAATATGCAAAAAGAACCCAATGCACATATTAGGTGGCCTTTTATGGAACATTTTTTATGAATATTTTTAACCATAAAAATCATTTGATTGTCTTAATATTTTTGCACATAAATAATTGATCTAAGCTTTATCGATATTTTATAAATGCATGTCATAACGTAGTGTCCCTTACGTGGCAGGCAGATAGATCATACCTTCAAACATTTTTATCCAAGCACATAACATTGATGCCCTCCACATAAATACATCTTTTCATGCGCAGTCAGTTATCATTTTTACTTTTCCTTTAACCTTCTTTTAAAATCTGGTTTATTTGATTCAGCCATGTTTTCCTCGGTCTTCCTCTTCCACGCAAACTCAGCACTTCTAATATGTATAAGTGTTTAGTCATTTTTTCGTCTTTTATTCTCTCCACATTTCCACATCATCTTTAAGCTCTTTTCTTTACCATGCATTAATATCTAACGTCTTCATTCCGTCTTCTTTCATAAAATTTTTTTATATGTGCACGCATCTCTACAGCATTAATCTTACTTTTATCGTTCATCTACCAAATCCAAGTTTTCCTTCCATACGTCAAGGTGAGCACCAATACATATTTATGTATTTTCGTTTTTGCTACTCTTGATATAGCCTGATCGTTGTATGTAAGTTTAACTTGTTCCCTTCGAGTCCCTTCTTTCAATATTTCCTTCAACTCAGCCATCACACGTTAACATACTGCCCAGTTTACACAACTCATCAACCTGCTCTAATTTCTTTGATTTAAACCTATATACCCCTTGATTTCGCTGTATTTTTTTTCAATCTTTTTTCCTGGCATTTCTCATAAAGCTCACTTATCATATATCTCCAATTGCTTTAATTTTCTGCAATCAAATCACCGTCATCATCATACAGAAATCCCCATACATTTATTTCGTTCGTGCTTACGTCTCTTCCACCATTTTTTAAATTCACACACATGTATCTGTATATAAATTAAACAAGCAAGGTGAAATCACACATCTTTGCTCGATATTTCAAATACTCAAAAAAAAAAAAAAACGAAAAAAATACCTAATCCATTTTCTACCTGTTTTAGAAAGACCTAATAACAGCAATAACAGATTTATATAAATGTGTATACAGGAATAGTAGGTACATATCTAGAAAAAAACGTGGTAAGATCTAATTGTGAAATAATGCAAAATCTTTATAACGGGAGACTGAAAGATAATGAAAAGGTGGTCAATTTCCAAACTCGTTCTACAGCTAACATACTCGTATAAGTGATTTGTAGTGACTGTTTCATGTTTTTTTATCATTTTTTTTTTGTCATGATTCATTCACTTTTATTTTCCTTAGATTTTTCATATGTATGTATTAACTTTGTTGTATTAAGTGTCACTAGACTTTGTTGTATTAAGTGTCACTAGACTTTGTGTATGTATATTATATGTTATATATGTATTGACACTAAAATAGGGAATAAATATGTTTTTTTGACACCAATTATGCTGTTTCTGATGTTTGGGAAAAATGCAGATTATGTAAAACAATTTAACAGTGCAAATGTGAGTGGAAGGCGTGGTAGAGGAGGGCAAGGAAAAGATGGTTCGATAAAGTGAATATTTTAAAAATCTTTATGGTTAGCTGGAATAGACTGCCATATGACCCGTCACATTGTACTGACTCAGTCAGATTGCATTGTATACAACCAAAGTAAACCATTACATTATAAATATACGTATGTAGAAAAAAATAAAGAAGATAGACTAATAAAACAAATGTATAGTGCAAATTTTAGTAGAAGAGGAAGATTAAGGAAAGTGTGGTAAGATCAAGTGAATAATATTTTAAAAGAAGAAAATTTAAGAAGTAAAAGAAATATTAGAAGCTGTAAGTCATGAGCTCTGTGTCGTCTATCTTAGAAGGGAAACGGCGTGATGGTACGTTTGTAATCCTATTAATAGCGAGGATATGTTTCGCTCAATATCTCAAAACAGGTAAAATTATGTGTTGGATCTCTTTAGCAAATAAATCTATTTCCATTTAATAGCGGATGTTGTCGGTAGAAGCCGTCCCATCTGCTCCATCTGCCGCCAGCTTCGGCAGGTGTCGGCAGCTGGTGCGCAGCACGCGACAGCCAGCCCGGCAGCTGTTGCGACTCGAGTCTTTTACATCTTGTAGATCCGCACATTCATTTCATCTTTTATTACTTCTTTGGTGCTAAACAAGCAGAAATCTACCCGGATATGAAACAGGTTTTTTTACCCGGTTAGTTAGTTGTCCATCCTTCCCCCACAATGGTTCAATATATTATATTATTGATACTTAAATTTTTCACTGTATACGATATGCTTTACCTCTTGATCGAGTATGATGCCAGTCATATTGTTGATGGAAGATGCCTGTGTGTGTTGGTTTATAGAGTGTAACCTCAGTAATAACACATTCTTGATATATCAAACCCAAAGTTCTGATAGCAAGAATATCAATATTTCAAGACGATCGACAGGTTTAACTTTCATAAGGCAGAGTTTTTAATAACGCCATTTTTCAACAGCGATATAAGAATTTATAGTTTGCAACATACATATAAACCAGAGGATAACATAAATTTAGATGTTAAACTGTTCAAGGGTAAATTGAATCCGGCAATGAATCCACCAAGAATCGAACCTGGGGCGCCTACTTGTTTAGTGTGAATGTTAAACGTTAGACTACGGCCGCTGATATATAATTGTATACAGTAAAACTTGTCGTGTTTGCATTTATGTGGCAAACTGTTTTAATGAACCAGAGAGTTCTTAAGTGAAAAAGGGTCTGGTTTTTTTTTAAATAAAAAAAAGAGGCCGCATTCTCTGCGCTGGAAGACATGCGTTTTACCACTAAGCCAGGTAGGTCGTATTTATGATTATCGCACTATGTAAGTTGAACTCCTCATAGTTACTAGGACATCGGTTGCTCCACCTGGGTCTTGCGGGATCGAATCATGTCAAGGAGAGTAGATCGAATTGAGTTTAGAACCTTCAGCGTAGTAGTTCACCATGTGAGGGGCATAGCTGCGCGATAATACACTGGTTTTCATTGCGGAAGATCGCCGATTTAAACCCCGTGATTTGATACTTCCTTAGAATGACACAAGCATTTTTCCGCCTAGTGTTAGGGGGTATAAGGATACCCATGACTACGGTCAAATCTATTCTTGTTTATGAATTTCGTGGGGATGGATAGTCATTTTAATTATTTACGCAACTATGTAACTTGCTTCATTTACTTTTGTCTGGTTGGTTGGAAGAGATTGCCGCTTGGCAATAAGCTCGCCAGATTTTATTTGCAATAAAAGTGTTAAATAAATGAATAAATAAGATTTAAGTTAAATTTGAAACTATTTATCAGCATACAATGGTTTTATATCAAAACTACTTAAATTAAATAATTCCAGTCAAAAAGAAAACATTTTTTTAAATATCAAGACTAAGTATTTTACACTCCTTTCTCCTCAGTGGTTGATATAAGGGTACGTTGCCATCCTACATCAAGATGTTGCGTATGTAATAGTCAAGTGCATAGTGTAACAAAGAATAATATTTCATTTCTTCATTTCACTCTCGCCGTGATATTAAAAGAGTCGTAAAAAAGTTTCTAAACAGAGAGATGAGAACTTATCGTGTAAGTACGAGTATTATATAAATATATTTCAAGATCAAATCGCGGTTTACTGATGAACCAAGAATATAGGTAACATATTTTTTGAACGAATAATATTAATAAACAAACAAATTATATGGCACCGTTAAAAGAGCAGACTTTCTTTAAGAGCGCTCTGACTTGAAATTCGTTTCCACTTTTATTGACTGATTGAACATATTACAAAATAAGTATACATAAGTTAACTGTATGGAAGAAGGTAATGACTGCGGCCATTCGATTAGGTACTTCCTCGCATCTGCATATGTTTAGAAAAATACATTTGATAAGAAAACCGCAGAAAGCTTATCAAGGGAAGACGAACTACAAATAAACCTTTATAGATATTTCGATATATGATTGAATGACATTAGACTTTGGGCGAAGTGTATGTGTTTAATGTTAAAAAAAATGATAAGTCCTCTAAAAAAGGCTATCTTCAAATGCGAGAGGCAGACTATTTCAAGCGACAGGATCAGCAACGGTAAAAACTTTATCATAATACCCCGCCCTATTGGATAGATTTGAAGCAATCAGTGCTCCGATGTCTACCATATGAATAGAACTATCAATATTCCATGAAGTAGACATCACTTGACATATATAAGAGTTCACTGCCATTATTCATGAAGAAGAATTTATCCGATTAAGACGAAATCGACCTTACCGTTCTATTTCTCTCCGAACGAACGTTTGTCAGACATAGATTCGAAAGATACAATGAAGACATCCCATTAAGAGACTTGAATATAAACAAAGTTCAACCCCTTCACAAACCAATGTATACTCTTAAGTCAACTAATATATAAATATTTATGACTATAAATATTAATTATATGACAGTCGTTTTTAATGAAAGCTTCTGAATATTAAATATATGGTTTCTAAGTATTATTACAATATATTAACTATAAGTTCTGATGTTTTTGTTTTAAATTGAATTTTGTAAAATATTGCTTGATTAAGCTTACTTGATGTTAGGCAAATAAACTCGTTTCGCACCACGGGTCACAATTACTAGTTTTTGCATTACACTGAGGGCCGCGTGTTTTAAATATGATAAAAGTAAAATACAAATAAAATTACTTTCTTTAATTAGTTTTTTAAGAAGTTTTTGCGGATCACACAATTCTTGTTGGTGTTTGACATGCCTGATTTATGCTATCATTATAGCACCAACACCTTTATTCATACAATTTAAGGATGGTACTCGCTGTACCTATAAGCTTGCTTAATGCTATAATTTTAGCATCAAAACCCTTGGTCGTGTAAGTAAGTCTTATGGGTTCGTTCCACTTTTTATTCAATCAATCCAAAATAAATGCAATTGTAATTATTATAGATGGTTTTGAGGATGGATTGATTGAAATAAGACTTAATAAAATAAAAGTCAGTGAATAACATTGTTTTTTTTTAACAGTACAAAGTATTGATGTCCAAATCAAAATCCAAATCAATGTAGTCAATCAGGTCAGCTAGTCCCAGTCCGCGGAACAATGCTAATGTTCCATGCATACGAGTATTAAAACAATTCAAAGAGATACCATAAACTTAAACAAACATAATGTAAGGATGTCACAGCCAACTAGACACAGGCAATTTCCTAGATTGTTGAATCTTAACTATATGGTATTGCAAATGACACGTTCCACTTAATTTTGGGTCTTATAACTGTATATAGTAAAAATAAAAACTTGTGAAAAATGAGTTAATAAACAAATTAATCAGTAAAACTGATAATTTTGACGTATTGATAGAAAAAAATCCAATTTGAATGATAAAATGATTTAACACTTTTCCGTTCTGTTGAATATCTTTATACTCGTAAAACATTCAATAAACTCAATATGACAAACTAAATGCAATATGACAAACTATAGGTATAAACAGTATTATTTATTGTATTCCCCTTTTATTAAATAAATTACAGCTTAGCGGGTTTGTTGTCATGTGGCAGTATCTTCCAACCAATCAGAAATATGTTTAAGAGGTCTTAAGCGTAAACAAGACTGAAACCTTTCTTTAAAAAATGGGTATAAATGAAAATCGAACCAAAAACCCCCGGGCTGAGACGTGCGTCTTACCAATTTCGCCTCGGAGATCGTTTTATTGTATATTTTAATATCACCTTAAATGATCATCATAAGTCCTTAAAACAAATAGCAAATTTGATATTACGTTTACTAAGTTTTTCTATTAATGCTATTTATTTAATATTAAAAAAAAAAATGTTTTAAAATAGATATTAAGAAGAGCATGAAACATGATTTTGAAATTATCATTTTCTTATCTACTCAATTTTCGTATATTAAATCCATTACTACAAATACTTATCTATACAGTATCTCAAAGTTATTTTATACATAATGTACCTCAATTATAACACGAGTTTAACTCTTCAACTTGCTTTGTTAAGTTACTCGAGTTGGATTGTAAGTTAGAAATGTTCGTTCTGTGTTTGTAAGCATAACACGAAGTACTATTATTCTAATACGATAACACGAATGTATAATACATTTCCTAAGAATATTCGCTCATTGGCCTTTATAATTAAACAAATAGTTCATTGGAGCATCACCATCAAGCGTTTTATATGGTAGTCGAATAGTGCGAATAGGTATTTTATATTTTAAACATCTCTTAAATATTTAAGAATCAAATAAAATCTTATAGTTCATATAAAACAAATATTCTTCAGTTAAAACTGAAAATTTATTACGAGTCAAGAATTGGTTCAACGTGCTGAAACTAAAAAAGCTAAGATATGCCCGTCAAGCAGTGAATTCAGTTTATTTCAACCGCGCACGTTCAAGTCGTTAGTTCTGGAAAATATCACCAAGAGTCCAGTCGTGGTCTGGGTTGTAGTTAATGGAAAGGGCAGATAAAGGCAATAATCTGATTATCAACGTCATTAGAGAAGAACCAGTTTCCTTTCTATAATTTAAAGTGAATTATTTTTCATTGGTAAAGTACCCTTCAACAATTAATGCTCCTATTGGTAAGCACTGTTTTGGGGGAACCGGTTGATAAAAAATTAGCTACCTAACGCCGAACCAATTGATAAATTAAAAAAAATATGGAAATTAAAATTTACTGTTGCCGAGCTGTATAATCGAGAATACATTACAGAAGTAAGTAAATAAAATTGATTTATTTAACACTTTCATTCAAATATATCTGAAAGATTTATTGCTTTAAAGGATTTTTTCTTCAGTTAACCAGCTTTTGTTTCATAATTATTAGTGTCTTGTAACATAATGTATGAAGACAATATATGAAAAAAATAAAATAAAGATAAATCTCAATGAAAATAGAGACTAGGATGGGAGTTGTATGGGCGTTAAGGAAAAGGAATATTTTGGGATAAATAATGGTTCGTTAGTTTATCATATTTCTATGGTTCGTTCTTAACTATCGATAAGGATATAGCACATTTGATCAAGTTAGATTTTTTTCAGTGTAAGTGATAATGTATAATTATTTATTGTAAAAAATATATTGAGAAACGGATGTATTCTTACTATGGGCAAATGATAGTAGGGCCTCCATAAAACAATTCGTGCAGTAGAATAACGAACCACATTTGGTTTATGCAGCGCATCTGCCATGTTCGCAGAATGCTGAATGCATGGGCCTGATGAGGCATCGAACAGCGATTATGAGGATAAGATATGACAGTAACGAGATGCTCTAAGGGTGCTTTCTTTCACCAAGAACTTAATCTGATTGAAACATGATCACTTTTAACTCAGACTACTTCAGCAAAACGCTTACATATATGCAGTGACTGTTGATTTTTTACTTATAATTTTTTTTGGCAATTTTTAATAGTTTTTATTATTTTTAGTTATTATTATTTTTTATTAATTAGATTTTTCCAACGCATGAATACACTTTGGCCGTATCACTGCTTTGCTTGTATGTTCACAGATTTTTTAAGTCGTATTATAATATTAAAATCTGGAAAAAATACTTTAGTTTTCTTATTATTATATTATTCTTATAATTATTATTATAACTAACTCCAGTAAACTCAAATGGTCTGGTTGGTAGGTCAAATTAATAAAAAAAGAGTCTGTGAAAAAAAAAAATGGTCTAAATGTTTACAATTAATCTCTACGTTCTGCGTTTATTCTAAAGGATTTCTTTTCACATTCAAAATTTACGCAGAGATTAAACGGACATTTTTTCGGCAAATCTGGGCTTTTTCTTTTTCTATTCGAATAAATGTAAGACGAATACGAAAATATACTTAAGGCTTAAGCAAGCAAACTTATTAAGAAAAAAAATAAGAGAAGAAAGCAAGAATACTGCCATCCGTGAAAGAATGAAGGTCATAAATTATCTGGACCTAAAGTCTGGAAATGTTTTTCTTTTGACATATAAGCTGACATCCGACTGTGGTGTTGGATACTCGTATTTAAAACTTGGTAGGAAATTATGTTGACTTTGAATCTAATTTTATAATAAACAATTGACAGGTGAACAAAGAAAATAAAAAAATTATTAAAAAAAAATGTTCTGGATACATTCAAAATGTCGAGATAAATTTGATTTTACGCAATTATCTTGATTTTATGTTTTGACATCATGTGATTATTTGAGTAGATCACTTTGAAGTTTTTCCGACTTTATTATTTAATTCCTAAGAAAAGGGGGAATCAATTAAAATCTAATACTAACCATTAATAAAAACAGGTTCATCAGAATTTCTTAAAAATAACTCTCATTCTCTCTGCATCTATAGCTAAACATTTTTCAAAGTCCACGGTTTCACTCTATGATCCATTAACGTTATTGGTTTATACATTTCAATCTACTGGGATATAAAATGATTTTAAGATGTAGTATTAAGTGAGACGTTTTTCCAAATAAAAAAATTCCTATCTTTTCGAGCAGTTCGATAAAACCGATCTTCAATTTCTCGCTTTAAAAGTTTTCAATCATATTCGCACTATAATGATACCTGTTATCAATACCAAATATTTGTAAGCTTTGAAAAAGATTATCAATATGCTGGAAACTTCGCATCCAAATAAAATATAATATCAATAACTGCGTTATGGATTTTTATAAATCGTTTATATAAGTAATTGATTATTTGATATGCCTAATATTTATCATTTTTTAAATAAAATAATTTATAGAAATGTCATCAATGATTCACCCTTAGGTCGAGGCCACACCAAAGTGCTTCGTTAAGTGCTAAGCTAGGTTTTACGTGACTCATATACTAGGTGACTTCATGCCTGGCCACACCAAAGTGCTACGCACAAATTCATTTGATAGTTGGGAGCGGTTGAATCAATACACGATGTCACTCTCAAAACTAACCAATTTCATTACAACTTACCATCTTTATTTACTCTGTGCAACTTCATTCCAAAGTGATTTTATTACAGGTACATTTATCTATAATTTGCTCGATGGGTTCCACAAAGGCTCCTTTTTATACACAGCTGTCATTAAAACTTCCATCATCTTGTAAATTAACCAGCACGTATGTTCGCTAGGAGATTCACTCAATGCCTAATCGTCATGCAACGTGGCGCGAAGCGTGCAGTGTGGCCACTGCAATAGTAAGGGGTACGTTGGTTCGCTAGGATATGTCGCCTAGCTCGCAACATAGCTCTAAGCATCAAGCAAGGCTTCTACCTATGTGGACGAGGCCTTAGTGTTAAAATGCTGAGGTGTAGAAACAGAAATAAAATTATTCGAGGTGTAGAAACAGAAGTCCATGTGTTGAATGTACCATACATAGAGTGAGGCTGCAATAGATGGGGACTAGTGGTACGGTCGTTATTAAATCTTTATGAATCCCTTAGGCATAGAAGTTAATTATTTATTATTAGTTTGTAATTATTTTTTAACTAAATTAATTAACAAACTAACTTAATGGCCAAGCTAAACATTCACCTATTTTTAAGATCTTTGTTTATTTGCTAGTGCTCGTATCGAATGAAAAAAAATATTTTCACAATTAAATACATATTTAACTGATTTTGTACACAATTTTTTTTCTATAAATAATGAACATTTTTATAAAAAATAAATAAATTTTTATAGCTTGTAGATATTTCGATGACATTGTTTAGAATAAATACGAGTATTAATATTTAAAATACATTTTTGAAAAGAATTGTGTTCATCTTTTTTGAATATTTGTTGGCATAAATAAACCTTTTTCTTAAATTCGGAATATTTGAAATTCAAATTTCTAGTATATTTTGGAGGCTGGGCTCTCCATATCGCAAACTCTTATCCCTTTTTAGCAGCTTGTATTGTTAAAGGATATAATAAGACACTCGTTATATTATGTTTTCGATGCATAAACATTATCGACACATTTTCTGAATGTGAAATATTTTTACCGTGTTTTTACGAACACACAAAATAATACATTTTTGGGGATCTTCGATGAAAATATCATATATTATGTAAATAAAGAGGGATATAGAACGTGCATTGTACTATGACCTATGCTTTTACATCAAAATATTTTTTGACAACCTTGTCTTAATTTATCTCTGGTTTTCAGCCCTTGTTTATAGAAATATATGATGTGTATAATTAAATACATGAAAAGTTTTTTTGATTAATTTAATCCTTAATTAAAGTATCGTCTCTCAGAAAGATGCAAATAATAATATTGTTTTATTTCAATTTACTTTTTATATATATATATATATATATATATATATATATATATATATATATATATATATATATATATATATATATATATATATATATATTTATATATATATATATATATATATATATATATATATATATATATATATATATATATATATATATATATATATATATATATATATATATATATATATATATATATATATATATATATATATATATATATATATATATATATATATATATATATATATATATATATATATATATATATATATATATATATATATATATATATCTTTATCTTTATCTGCCCTTTTTCTACCCATTGCTGAGTGAGGGCACCCCTATGACTTAAATTTTGGGCTTCACATCTGTTCACCGGTTGTCTTAGTGAAACCCGCCAGGTTTTGTCATATTAGGGTAGTGGCTACCTCCGTTTTCTGTCCGCCGTACAGCTTTGGAGGACACCTAGTGATTTTGTCTCAGCATGAAATGCTTCGATTTTAACCATATTGGTACACTTGGTGTGGTATTAAAATGCTGGAAAGAAAGAATTATTAGTACATGCATTAGTAGCCTCAGTAGTTGAGAGCATAGATATTATTTTAAAGTAGTAATTTATTTTCGAATGAATTAGCATAAAAGTTTGTGAATATGTCGGGTTCAGGTTTAGATTTACTTGTTGGTCGTTTTGTTTGGTTTAAATCTTTATTGTTCTTCTGTGTCTTGGTTTGATCGCTGCTGGGTAAAGGCGCTTTTCAAAGATTTCCATATCTTGCGGTCTCTCGCTTCTCTTTGCCAGGTCACGCCTGCGAATTTTACGAAGGGTCTGTCCCATCTGTTTTGAGGTCTTCTCCTCGGTCTGATTGTTTCTCGTGGTATCCAATCTGTGCTCTTTTTAGTCCATCTATTGTCTTCCCTTCTCACCACGTGTCCTGCCCATTCCCATTGACTTTTGAGTATTCTTTCCATTATGTCTGTGACCTTCGTTTGGCTTCTTATCCACGTAATTGTCTTTCTATCTCTTTTTGTTATCCCCAGCATACTTCTTTCCATGCTTCTTTGTGTAGTGACGAGGCGCTGTATTATTTTTGAGTTAAGGGTCCACGTTTCACAGCCGTATGTGAGTACCGGGAGGATGCATTGATCGAAGACTTTGCTTTTTAGACATAACGGGAGATTTTCCCTGAAAACTCTACTGTTCCTTCCAAATGCGCTCCAGCCCATTTTTATTCTTCTGTTAATTTCATTGATCATATTCCCGTCTGCTGATATTTGTTGTCCTAAATATATATAGTGGGGGACTTCTTCTAAGGTTATGTCGCCAATCTTAATTTGTCTCGTTGATGCACGTGTATATTGGTTGAACATTACTTTGGTTTTAGCGAGGTTCATTTTTAAGCCCACTCGATTGCTGGCTAAGTTAAGCTCTTGAATCATTTTCTCCAGTTCTTCTCTTGTTTCGCTTAGTAGTGTGATATCATCTGCGAATCTCAGGTTAGAGAGATATTCGCCATCGATCTTTATGCCCATACCTTCCCAGTTTAAGGTTTTAAATATTTCTTCTAGTATAGCTGTAAAGAGTTTGGGTGACATCGCGTCTCCTTGTCTTACTCCCTTTGTAATTGTTATTTCCTCTGTTTTTTCTGGAAGATGCACCACTGCTTTTGCTTCTAGGTAGATATTTTGTATTATTCTTATATAAGCCGGTATATATATATATATATATATATATATATATATATATATATATATATATATATATATATATATATATATATATATATATATATATATATATATATATATATTTATATATATATATATATATATATATATATATATATATATATATATATATATATATATATATAATACATATTAAATTAGTAATATTTTTAATCTGTCAACAATAGTGAGTTTAAGTTGGAGCGCCCTTAAGGAGAGCTTGCTCCCTAAATGACGTAATATAAATTGTGCTTTTATTTGCATTGCATGCTGAATTCTTCAGGGTTTTTGGATCGTTTTTATCCCTTACTTATATTATATATAATATATGGTATGTTACAATGTAAGTGAATTGTACAGTGAATATATATCGGTGAATAGACGACCTCCGTAGTCTAGTTGGTAAGACGCTTGTCTGCCAACCCGAAGATTGCAGGTTCGATCCCGCTGGAACCCACATTTTTTTAAAAAAGGATTTCCTGTCTGGTTTTCACTGAATGCCTCTTACACATAATTCTGATTGGTTAAAAGTGATTGGCACACGGCAATAAACTCGCCAGGATGTACTGTATTCAACGAATGTGTAATATAATGT